>SRLM01000029.1:446372-589584 GCA_015708895.1 Populus ilicifolia | reverse complement strand
GGGGGGGGGGGACATACTGGAAGACAGAAAAACAAAGAAAGAGTTGTAAGAGAAACACCAAAAAGATGGTGGAGGAGATCCTCGAAGATCATCTTGCAAAGGGGCAGTAATAGAAAAGATTTATTAATCTAGTAAAAAAAATAACCAGTACCATTTCCTTGCTGCCTTTTTTGTTTCTGTTTGAGCTTCTCCATCTATCCACCCTGCCACCCCGTCATTGTATTTCCTCCTCTTGAAGGATTTTTGGGATCAAAATTGCATTATTGCCCTTCACAACAACAGCACTAAAGCACCCTTTCTGGGCCTTATTTATGGTAGATTCATTGTCCCTTTTGCTTTTTTCTTTTGGATTGCTTGTTCCTGAGGGTATTCCTTGATTCTTCATTGTCTGCTATAAGCTCCTTTTTTTTCTTTTTTTTTACCTTTCTGCTAACTTTTGTGTCATCTCCCCCCCTGCTGTTTGTCCCATTTGCAGCTGCATTTGATTGGTGTGGAGATTTAGAGGGAGATTATAGCCTGCTCTTCCATTTTATGTGGTCTTTCAAGACAAGGGTGTAGAGAAGTGTTTTTAAAATACAAGGATGAAGGACCCTGAGATGATCAAATGTGAAGACTTTTCGTGTTTTTGTAGCATAGTCGTTTGTAAATCAAAGATTTTGCATTAGTTGTTGTTGTTAGTTGAAAGTGGTGGTTTTGCAAAGGAAAGCTGGCTATCATTGTTGCTACCTCCACTGCCAAATTTGGTTCATCAAGCTATGAGGGGTAGATGGAAAACAATTGGATTCCAATTTTCGTTCTTTTTGGTTTTGATTCTTGGTCTTGAAAATCAATGCTCCTGGTCGCTTAATGATGAGGGTAATTCTTCGTTTTATGCATTCTTATATTTTTTGTTGAAATGTATCTGTTAAAATGTAATTGCAGAATCAATCTTGGTCTTGATATATGAATGTAATGTGGGCAGGATTGGTTTTGCTGGAATTCCGGGGACGAGTGAATTCTGATCCTTTCGGTGCTCTTTCAAATTGGAATCCCAATGACATTGATCCTTGCTCATGGTCTGGTGTTCATTGCGCTGCGGGAAAAGTGCAAATACTGTAAGTCGGTATTCATTCTTCCTTTAAAAGAGCTAATAATTATCGCTCCCCTTACAAAACCGGAAAAAAATTGAAATTTCTCCCTTCATATATTGTTTTTGTTTCTAGTCTGAGGTGTATGCGATGGAGGATTTCGTAGATGACTTCCGTTAATTTTTGTTGATGGAACTGTGAAATAGTGTAGCTTTTGCCGTTGCATTTTAGAGAATGGAACATTTCATGTGGGTGCTGAATGATCAGACATATTAATGTTGTTCAGTGCACTTGTAGGGATCTGGGCGGTTTTTCTTTGGAAGGGACATTGGCGCCGGAGCTTGGCAAACTTGTTAACTTAACATCTCTGTAAGGTTTCATAATTTTGGTGTACTTTCTTTGATGGAACTTGGGTTTTAGGAATTAAGCATTTGATTCCAACATATGACTGAGCTGTTCAAGCCTCTAAGAATATAATCGAATACTGCAATTAGCTTATTTCTACTGATTGAATATGAATTTAGCCAAGATGCTTGGGGACTGTTTGGATTTTAGTGTTGACAGGCTATCTTACATATTCTTAAACATAATAGCATCTAGTGTAGAAATTAGACTCAATATGTTCCCAATCATGATGTTTAAGAATTTATGGAAATAAATGATTTTAATATTCACAAACTTGTTGACTGTAGTGTTTGTTTGTAGAGATCTACAACTATTGTGGAAACTGTATCTCTGATCCTGATGTATAGCTTTGTACTCTATAACTTCTGCTAGGTTTAAAAATATTTGAACTTTCTGATTCTTTCTTTACTTTCATGACAGTGTACTCTACCAAAACCATCTCACCGGTGCCATTCCTAAAGAGATTGGAGAGCTCAGAAAGCTGGAATTACTGGACCTGAGGAATAATAACTTCAGTGGAGCAATTCCAGAAGAAATAGGAAGATTACTGTCATTAAAACACTTGTGTGTGATCTGTCCTCCCTTTTTATTGTTTTGATGGCTTATGTTGTGTAGTTAAGTAGCCTGAAATGATTTCTATATTAGGTTGCTAAGAGACAATAAATTTGAGGGAAGCATTCCTCTGGAGATCAGGAGGCTTAACCTGCTTTCTGAATTTCGATTTGATGGAAACCTTGCATCTGCTGCTGCTACTGGAGTTAGCTTTGTCAATAGAAAACTTGGACATGGGTAAGTGACTTTTTCCATCTTTCCTTATCAACATTCATCCGCGGGTACAATTTGTTTTTGCCATGATGGATATATTGCCAACCATACCTAAGTTGAGTTTTAGTCTTGGTGTGAACTGTGACATGTTATAACTAAATTGAAGCACCTTGAATTCACCATCAAATACGGAGAGGAAAACTATTATTTACACCTGATCAATACCTCTCCACATCATCATTGGTTTTTCCATCAATTTAGAAGACGAAAGTCTCTTGCCTTTTCTATTGTTTGCATCCTGCCTCTCACAAGAAATACCACATGAAAGCTATGTGACATGTCAGATAAATTTAGCATGAGGTGATTATGGACTTCGTAGACATGTAGTTTAAGAGCACTGATACATGCCCATTCTTGCTAGCTTAAAAATAGTTTGTCCTTATCTCCCATGTCTTGCATTAAGCATGCTACTAACATTCGGAAGAGTGATGAGCATCCCTTTTTGATTTGATTCTTTCTAACCGATCATCGAGTATCATTTTGTGAATGGAAGTTATTGAAGTTGAAGGTGTGATTCAGTTTAGTAATCTGTTTTTCTGATCCAAAACGTATGTATTGTGCAGCATGTGGTGGAGCAGCTGGAAGCACTTGAATGGGGCGAATTCATTCATATTCCCAGTTAAAGGAGCTTTTATGCATCACCTGAATTCCATGACATTGCAATTGTATGGAACTTAATATGCTTTACACACAACACATGCTCACACACATTTACAATTTTTATGTATGCGGATGCAGATAGTGATGAAGATATCCCACTTTTGACATATTTGAATTGTAATAGTGGTGGTTTGTGTGTTCTTTCTACTGATTGCCTACCCTCATTAAAAGGTTCAAGCTCGGGAAGGATGCTCTGCATGGTTGCAAAGAAAATTGCTTTGTTAAGCCAGATAGTAAGTACAGAACATTCTCCAACCTTGGTTGTTTGTTTTCAAAATTTGTACTTGTGGGACAAATCTGATACCTTTTGTGCTGAGCAGGATCACCTCAGCAAAATGTAGAGATCCTTGCCAATTTTGTACGTCGCAGACTCCTTGAGCAGTCCAGTAACCTCCAAGCTGCACCTGCGGGTGGTGGATCTTCCTCTCAACCAATTATTGCTCTTCCAACCACGCGAAGTAGTGGGGCTTTCCCAGCTATACTAAATGCAAAGAAGCATCAACCTCAATCCCCTGTGCCATTGGATTCACCTGCTAATCCTCCAACAATAAGAACTAAGGCTTCAACTCATTCTGCTGAAAAGCCATTTAAAGAACAATCTCCAACCAATGGAACTTCTGGAAATACATGGATGTATTTCCTAATCATTCCAATTGTGGGTGTCTTGATCATTTTTGTAGCAGGCTTGCTCTTTAGGTGCCGGAAACAAGGAGTGACAACCATAGGTCCTTGGAAGACTGGTCTAAGTGGACAGTTGCAGAAAGCATTTGTTACAGGTGACATCTAGAGTATAAATAAAGAAATTAAAAAGTGTTGATTTTATTATTGATCAGTAGGCTGATTAGGCTAGGATCTTTGTTTATCAACATGATTAACAACATAAATTGTGTGATTTCACCAACATGATTGATTGAAGTGGTGTAACAACTGTGGGTTTTTGTCTCGCCCACATGAATGTCACATTAGGATTGTGTCACATGTTTGGATGCCTGAGGAATAAGAGGTCATATTTAAGTTCTTCAGCAACTTTTGGTGGAGGCATACCTAAACAAAATGAGATAGGAATGTCAAGACTTGTTTTATGAACATGTGAATTTATTTAATAAAATTGTTAGTTTTGTTGACATCTTATTCAACTTAATTATTTGATTGATACATTTTTTTTATAACAGAAAGAGTGAACTAAACGGCAATGACTCTCGTTTTTATCACTAGTTCAGTAAAATCAAGTTCTGGCTTCATGTGCATGATGAGTCCTGCCATTAAGTTTCACCGAGCTTTATTATCTTTCTGCATGTGTTGTCTCTGGTAGATTAGTGTCCGGTCCAGTCTTAAAGCATTATTGTTTATTCCATGATCTTGTATTTGTTCAATTTATTTCGAGCATAATCAGTTAGTCATATGAAATATAGGGGTTCCCAAGCTAAATCGATCAGAGCTGGAAACTGCCTGTGAGGATTTCAGCAATATCATTGATACATTTGATGGTTTCACTGCATATAAGGGAACACTGTCTAGTGGAGTTGAGATTTCTGTTGCATCAACTACAGTGGCTTCTTCCAAAGATTGGTCAAAGAATGCAGAGATGGCATACCGGAAAAAGGTTTGCCTTTAACATATAGCATGCATTGATTTTATTATGCAAATCTCTCTCTTTTACTAAAATTTTGTTCTACAAATCTTTTGGTGTGTAGATTGATACACTATCACGGATTAATCATAAGAACTTTGTAAACCTCATTGGCTTCTGTGAGGAGGATGAACCTTTCAATAGGATGATGGTTTTTGAATATGCTCCAAATGGAACTCTCTTTGAGCATCTGCATGGTAAGATTCTCAGTTAATCAACTTTTGGTAGTGGGGATTTTGTCAGTGTTGCTGGTGCAATGTTGGAAAGGCTGAAAGTCTCAAACATTTCTTTGTATTTTTAGTTAAAGAGATGGAACATCTCGACTGGAATACAAGGATGAGGATTATTATGGGTGTTTCTTATTGCCTGCAATATATGCACCATGATCTGAATCCACCTATAGCACATTCTGAACTGTGTTCACGCGCTATCTTCTTAACAGATGATTATGCTGCTAAGGTACATCCTTTACTCTGTCATGGATTAACTTCGTCTTGTCTTCTTTTCATTTTGTAATTTTAATTTAATCTCACTATCTCCATTTTGCTTTCTCAGATTGCAGAGGTCTGTTTTTTGCCTCAAGCTACATCAAACTCAAAGGTCTCAGGCGAATTGGAGGATTCACTGCCACCCCATGTTGATCCAGAAACAAACATCTATCGTTTTGGGGTTTTGTTGCTTGAAATCATTTCCGGGAAGCTCCCGTACTCGGAAGAACAAGGACCCCTTGAAAAATGGGTAAGTCTGTACGAAATCTCATAACCTAATCATAGCTTTCGGCTTTAACTCGAGGCTAAATATTTGTTCTATCTGCATACTAGATGGTTTTTGTAACCGTATAATTTTAAACTTCCAGGCTGCTGAATATTTGAATGGCAAGCGGAGCATCAGCTGCATGATTGATCCAAGCCTTAAGTCTTTCAAAAACAATGATCTTGACGTCATCTGTGAGATTATCCAGCAATGCATCCAATCAGATGCAAGGCACAGACCAACAATGAAGGAGATCACCTCCAAATTGAGGGAAGTGATTTCTATCTCACCTGATCAAGCAACACCTAGACTTTCTCCTCTGTGGTGGGCTGAGCTTGAGATATTGTCCGTAGAGGCAACTTAGAGCTCTCTCCCCCTCTGATTCTTGTTGCAAGTAAAGTCTCTCTCATACTCTGTGTGTCAAAATATAAAAGTTAGCTTTTCAATCGGTGCTGCCCCAAAATCATCAAATACCACCAATCCTTGGCTTTCCCGTCCCATTGTTTTTTGGTCCCATTATTGTATTCTTTAATTTGATTCATTCTATTAGTTTTATTTTTTTCCCTATTTCTCCTAGCATTGCACATTACTATGAGAATGTGATATAGGGTTTCATTCGTTTGTATTGTGTTCCAATTGGTAAAAGGAATATGTATTTTGTGATTGACTTTTGTGGTGTAAAAAACTAACATAGCACTGGGATTTTACTCCTAGTGAACTTATTAATTGTGAGAATTTGTTTGATTAATAGCTAGTTTGTTTATGCTCTCACAGTTTCTGATGGCCTTTGGCACAATTGCTTTCGATTGATTTCATGAATTCCAATTGTAGTAATGGAAGTAGAGAACTTCTGATAAAACTGAACAGTTATAGCTGTTAGCTTCTTGTTGGAGAAAGGGACTCGCAATCTTTCGGATTTTGAAGCCATTCTGATTCCAGTAGCAGCAAGTAAACTCTCCATAAACTGAGAGTTCGAATTTCACTAATCATTCATGTATTTGGCGACACATTTAAGTTTTCATGCATGCCCGTAAGAACCCACGAAAAGACCTTAAAGTTGCCTATGTCATGAATGTGGCTAGGGTTCTTCCACGTTAAAAAGATGATGTGATGTCGACGCAGTCTTCTATGCTGGAGAATACAGGATAGCCCGACTACCTTTATATAAATCAATATTCCTTGTTCAATTCAAGCCAATAGATCAAGAAATAAACATGAGGGAGTTTACGTGATTGATCTATGCTTTTAAATTAAATTCAATAATCAGTTTGATGATAAATCAAAGGGTCTACGTTGAATTGGTCATGCACTCTTCTAATTGTTTTGATTGGAGTCTTGTATTCTTTTTTCTTGCATTGATTTTGTCGTCCTGCTTTTTATTGTTGCTCGGAACCCTAGTGATGGAGTAACTCTTCCATTTATGGAATTAAATAAATAAGATAACAAAAATAAACATGTAAAAATTATTGTTTTTTTCAATTTGATATTTTTATATTTGATTTTGTTTGTAATTAGCTTTGATAAGTTGTTTCAACGAGCTTATTATGCATTTCTCAAGGGTGAAAAATTCTGCTATTTTTCTCGGACTTGATTTTATTAAATACCTTTTTAGTTGAGAGATTAAAATTCAAGGGACATAATTGACAATTAGAAAAAATCCAGACATTAAGGAAAGAAAGAAAAAAAACATTGGAATTCAATGTGAAAGGCAGGGGTGAGCAAAAAAACTATTAAATCGAGAAAACAAAAAAAAATAACAAAAAAACCGAATCGAAAAAGATCAAATTAACCGATTAAAAAATTACAAAACCTTTCTGGTTCAGTTTGGTTTCGGTTTTTAAAGTCTAAAATCGATTGAACAGAACCAGTTCAATTAGCTAGTATTAAAAAAAACAAGTATAAATGTAATGTTTTAGTCATCAACCGTTGCCCCCCCTCCTTTCTTTGCATCTCTCTCTCTTTAGTATAACTTTACTCTTTGCTCTAGCTCCCCTTCCTTTTCTGCATCTCTCTCTTTTGTATCACTTTGCTGTCTGCTCTGCCCCCCCTTCTCTACATCTCTCTTTCTTTGTTATCACTTTGCTCTCTGCTTTGCTTTGATTTTCCTCCCCTCCCTTATGGAGTTGGTTCCTTTGGGTTTTTTTTCCAGATCTTGGTTCTCTTATTGAGTTTGTGGTTTGCTTTACTGAAATAGAGAATGATGAAAAGATTTTTTAGATGGGTTAACTCGTCAAATGACTCACCCCATCATTGAAGATGATTTCAAGAGAAACGACCTGACCTGTGACATCCAAAAGACTAGGATATTGCTTCCTTTAGGTTTCTTTTTAAAGTAGGATGACTCGTATTGGATTTTGTGATTATGTTTTTTGGGGCTAATGTTCGAGTCTTAGGTTTTTTGCCTAATTTGCAAGGTTAGGTTTTGTCTGGATCACTTTAATCAATGCTATGTGTAGTTGGACGCAGGTGCAGTTGTGGACAAAGGTCTAACTGTGGAAGTCTAAATGGCTCTTCACTTCCAATAACTTGGGATCTGTTGTACGAGGCTGTAGGAGAAGTGGAGAGGATTGTTGGGTTTGAATTGGTTTGGAAGGGAAAAAAACAAAACCGACCGAATCAAAATTAATCGGTTTAAACTGGTTTTTAATGTGGTTCATTTCAAAAAATTAAAAAAATTTAGTTTGGTTGTTTATTTTGGTTTAAAACACAACCGAACCGGTAATGCTCAACCCTTGTGAACGAAGAAAAAAAAGAAAGGAAAAGAAAAGAAAATTGGTTATTAACATTGCACCGAAAAGAAATAACCTCCACACACTATCTTTAACGGAAGCCCCTATCAAATTGTTTATAGAGACATCATGGAAGATTGCGTTCAAGGATACTACACACGCCATCACATTGTGGCAAATTCTCTTACATGTTGGCACATATTCCCTACACCCTAGATATTTTTTTCCCACTTCATTCAATTTTATCATTGCTTCTAAGAAAAAACTTCAATTGAGTTTTGAATTTACTCACATCCAGGCCTAAGTTTTTTTTATTATTATAATTTAGCCATTGATTATCAAATAACTCTTTAATTTAATCTTGAATTTCAATCTGACCTGAAAATAATGAAGGCACAACCAGAAAGAAAATAAAAAAAATTAACTCGAGTTGATCTAATATGTTATTGTTTTAATATTTAACAAATAAATATCATCTTGATTTTTTTAAGTGAAATTATATTTTTATCAGTTATTTGAATTATCTTTAAATATATCAACTTAACTAAATCATATAAAATTAACCTTTATATAATTTTTATTATTGTTTTTAGCTAAAAAAACATATTAAGGATCGGGAAAAAAATGTGTAATTTATTTTACGAAATGTAGCGCGGCAAATGATCTAATTATAGCTAATTGAGTAAATTGTAAATTAATCCTTATAATTTTGAGAAACGAGTTAATTAACCCTCCTTTCAGTGGGTAATTATTTAGTTCCTTGAGCAAAGCTGAACATACTTGATTTGATATTACTTTATTTCCAAAAACATTTTTTTATCAATCTTTCGAGAATATCTAGTAATTTTTTAAAATAAGAAAATGTAAAAGAATATAAAAGGAATGAAAAGAACTAAATAATTAGCTTTTGAAATTAATAAGGGGATTAATTGATGATTTGTTGATTTCTCAAAATCACATGGATTGAATTATAATTTACTCAACTTAAGTAGTTGATGTAATAATTAGAAGGGAAGGAGAGTCTTGGTTTAATACCGACCATGGTAGAGGTTTCGTTGATATCATACTTTGCTCTCTCTCTCTCTCTCTCTCTCTCTCTCTCTCATTATTATTATTATTATTATTATTATGTTGAACGTTGTCTGTTTTTTGCTTGTTGTATTAAACGTTATAGAACACAAGAGTGACATGGAGCCTGCAAGAAGAAAAAAAGGTTGAAAAACCAAAACCAGGAGGGAAAAAAACCATAAAAAAGAAACAGAAAAAAGCTAGCCCTAAAACCCTAAAAGGATTAACAACTGCTCCTTTCTGCTAATACTATCCCTTCTCTTTCCCCATTGCCTTAGCTGAATTTGGAGCATACTAGTTGCAGCTAAGAAGTCCACACACTGCAATGGACTTAAAACATCCAAAACTCCCTTCAAAGTCCTCAGCCTAACACAGTCTGCTGCTTTCATAACCTTCTCTAGTCCCGCCATCAGTCCCTTCATTGCCACCTCCACCAACCCGTCGAACTGAGCCATTGTTTCGCCGTCCTTGACCCGGCCTGTCAACCTTGCCAACTCAAACATCTTCCTGTCTGCCATAGCTACCTGTTGCCTCTCCATTTCCCTCTCCACCTTCTCTTCCTCTAGCCTTATCTTCACCCTCAGCTCCTCAATCTTTCCCAGCTGTTCCTGTGTCAGCTCGGCAAGACTCGACCCAGGAAACCGATTTATTCTCGTTGAGTCAATGAGTTTAAATATGGTTGAAGGTTTCCATCCAGTAAACCATGAATATGCATTCTCTAAAGGGCTACCCCAAATTGGACAAAAGAATGCAAGCACATCTTCATGGGCTAAAGACCATTTGATAGTGAAGTAGTCTTTGTAATGCTGTGTCACTTTTGATACCAAAGTTTGTAGCTCTCGCTGATCACAGACGGTATTAATAACCCTCTGTTTTGATGCCCTCAGTAGCAGTTGTACATACTCATCCAGTTGACATGCCCACTTCTCAAAGAACTCAGAGAATCTCTCACCAACTTTGCCTTTCATTTTTGTTTTCTTTAAGCAAACACACAGAATTAACACGGTAAGTGAAAGGTTGAAGTTGATTCAGTAACAGAGAGATATGTGTTGTGATGGTGTTAGACACACACACGCACGCACGCACCTAAAAAGGCTGGGATGCTTGTGCATGACTTACACCTTACCGCGGAGCTTGAAGGGTTAAGTGACCTTTACATAAAAAGAGAGGGTCAAGGGTCTTAACAGAGAACATTTACTTGGTTTCTTCTAATTCGACCTGCGTTGATGAGTCATTGAAGCACCCTACCACATGGTGTTCGATGTTTCTTATTTTGAAAAACGTGTCAACATTTGACTCTGTATGGGGTTCAACGTGGAAGCCAAATGGGGATTGCATCCTCTGTTTCCATTTTTGCCAGGTCTTCGTGTCGGTCCAATCCAACCATTTCATCTCTCCTAAAATGAGAGTTTGATGAAACAATTGCAATTAAGCTAGAGATAAATCAATTATGCATAAGTTATGATTTCTTCTTTTATTAGCCTACCTGTTGTGCAGCGCCTTTTTTTCTTTCTTTTTTTTCTTTTTTTAATATTGAATACCTTATTTTATTAATTAAATATATTCTATCATAATCAATTTACTTGTAAGAGAATTTTTCGTATTCAGATACTAGTATTAATATATCTAATTTTGAGATTATGAACTTGAAAATAACTATATATCCAATTTTTGGTCTTGATAACTCGTCCCCAGAATTCTACCACCTTGTTAGCTTGACATCTCTGTAAGATTTCATAATTTTTTATGTATTTTATTTTATGGAACTTGGGGTTTAGGAATTAAGCATTTGATTCCAACATATTACTGAGCTGTCCAAGCCTCTTAAGAATATAATCGACTACTGCAATTAGCCTGTTTTTACTGATTGAATATGAATTTGGCCATGGCGGGCGGGGACTGTTTGGATTTTAGTGTTGGTAGGCTATATTTTACTGCTAGTAGGCTATCTTCATATTGTCAAACAAAGTAGCGAACAATGAAGAAATTAGAGTCAATATGTTCCCATCATGATGTTTAAGGATTTATGGAAATAAATGATTTTGATATTCACAAACTTGTTGACTGCATATAGTATTTGTTTGTAAAGATCTACAGCTATTCGGGAAACAGTGTCTTCGATCTATATTCACAAACTGTATTTCTTTACTCCGCGTGGTCACTGGTTTTAGCATCAATGTAGCAGACAAAAGTCTCTAGCCCTGCTTCTCACAAGAAATACCTCATGAAAGTTATCTGACACGATCATTTCAGCATGAGGTGATTATGGGCTTCGTGCACATGTAGTTTAAGCGAACTGACGCATACTCGTTCTTGCTAGCTTAAAAGTAGTCATTACTTGTCTCCCATGTCTTACATTAAACATTATAAACTTGTGCCGTATGCCACTTAACATTTGAAGAACTAGGAGCATACCATTTTGTGAATGGAAGTTACTGAAGTTGAAGGAGTGCTTCAGTTTAATAAGCTGTTTTTCAGATAAACAATGCACGTCTTGTGCAGCATGTGGTGGAGCAACTTGAAGCAGGTGAGTGGGGCGAATTCATTCGTGTTCCCAATTAGAGGAGATTTGGTGCTTTACCTGAATTCCTTGACACTGAAATTGTATGGAATTTAATATGTTTTACACACAACATATGCTCACACACACGTACAATTTTAATATATACCGATGCAGATATCGATGAAGATATCTCACTTTTGACATATTTTCATTGTAGTTGTGGTTGTTTGTGTGTTCTTTCTGCTGATTGCTTACCCTTATTACAAGGTTCAGGCTTGGGAAGGATACTATGCATGGGAGCAGTGAAAATCGCTTTGTTAAGCCAGATAGAGAGTACAAAACATTCTCCAAACTTGGTTTGTTTGTTTTTAAAATTTTTGCTTGTGGGACAAATCTGATACCTCTTGCACCGAGCAGGATCACCTGAGCAAAATGCAGGGATCCTTGCTAGTTTTGTACGTCGCCGACTACTTGAGAAGATCTCAACCGGTTATTCCTCTTCCAACAATATTGGGGGCTTCCCTGCAAACCAAGAAGCAAAGAAGAGTCGCTCAATCCCCTGTGACATTGGATCCATTTCTTAATCCTCCAACAATAGGGGCTAAGTCTTCAAATCATTATGGTGAAAAGCAATTTGAGGAAAAACCTCCAAGCAATGGAACTGTCGGGGAATCCGACCGGTGATGTTCTGATACTTGCTCATAGGAGGCCAAGCACACTGACACAATATTTAACGTGGTTCGGCAAAACCGCCTACATCCACGGGAGAAGTCAATATATTTAGAGATAGAGAAAGAATACAAAACAAATACATGGAGGAGAATGATAACTTCATTCTACTCTACTCTCAACCCTCTCTTTGCTGCCATTGCAGCTCTCTCTTCCTCTCTACTCTCTTCACATTCTCACAATTCTCTTCTCACATTTTGCTCTCTAACATATGCCTCTATTTATAGGCATTCATGGAGGCTTTTCTTCAACAAAGATGGCTGCCAACTCCAACTCTTCTTCAACAATGGTGGCTGCCAACCTTTGACATCTTGTATGAATGCACATGTTTGGTGCAATACCAAATGGTTGTTGCATATTAATGGCAACCAACCTAACAATCACCCCCTTTGCCATTCATGTAGGGCAACTGTCCTCTTTCTTCTTCAACACAAGCTTGCATCTTGCAACTCTTCCAAGCTTTCCATTTTGAGAGCGTTTGTGGCCAAGTTTACAGGTACTTACCAAACCTTTCAATCATTAGAGTAACCTAAGCACACCTTTTCTCACACAAAAGGATCACTATAACCAGATGGTCTGCCACATCACATCTGAATAGTGTTAATGTTTGTCTTTGGAACAACATTCCCCTTCGAGCGTGCTCGGTCCGGAATGATTCATCAAGCCTCACATCAAGGCTTACAACACCCCTTCAAACGGATATTTCAAGTGCGACAGTCATTATTTGAGTATCTCAATATGATCACAAGCTCACCACTCTTCCAAGAGTTTACTCATCCAGGAGTTGCGCCTGCCCTCTGTTTCACCCTAGAAACCACGCCTTACTTCTCCATGAGTCTCCTACTCTTAGTCTCAAGAGTCCAGGTAGCTTTCCACCTTTAACCATGGGGGCAGCCCATAAAAGGTTGATCCATATCTGTCTTCATACTCTGAGTATTACAATGCCATTACCGAGCCCACCACCTTGACAAGAGTCAACTTGTTCCCGGAACCTGCGCATGCCCTTCTGCACCTTCATAGCAGCCGCGTCTTAATGCTCCACAAGTCATCCACTTATTGTCCAAGGCAAATGTCTTCTAGCTCATTGATCTTTAGCATGAGGGCAATATCCATGAAAGTCAATCCTGCATTTATCTTCATACTCATCATAGCCCTTTCATTGGCTATCCATCTGTCCACTCATACCTAGCCATCACATTGGCTCTGGGGCGTTCTGAACTGGGCTCCTTTCACGGCCCTCACACCTTCTCCTGAGGTGTCTCCGCTCGTTGTCATGCGGCGGTCTAATTATAGGCTCATCTCATAGCCTCCATACCTTACTCCTGAGGTGTCTCCGCTCGTCATCATACGACGATCTAATCATGGGCTCATCTCATAGCCCTCACACCTTCTCCTGAGGTGTCTCCGCTCGTCGTCATGCGGCGGTCTAATTATAGGCTTTTCTCATAGCCCTCACACCTTCTCTTTAAGGTGTCTTCGCCTTTCATAGGCGATCACATCCTTCTTCAACTGAGATGCTTCAAAGTGGCTCCATAAATTCTCTACCACCATGTGGACTATGGGAGAGATCACTGCCACTAATTACATAGAAAGAGAAAGTTACGGTATACTCCTCGCAATCCTCCACCTCAATTTCTATGTTTGGAGCTTCTACGCCTTTTCTGCTTAACAGCTCCACCCACACCAACTCTCTTTGGTGTCTTCGCCTTTCATCATAGGCGGTCGCCTTTTATCACAGGCGTTTGCACCCCCTCAATTAGGTGCATCTACAACAGCTCACCCTTCCATCTTTACATGCATTGAAAGGTCCTTGTTTGTTGCCTTTATCAAGAGCACAAGAGACTTCTTGTTGTACAACCTTTTCATACAGTCTCTGCTTTGAGCTTCATCTGGGAACTATTCTTTTCCTTGCACTTGTTGTCTCATTACAGTACCTCGTTGGATCCTCCGGGTACTCCTACACAATCTTCATGTGCTCTCGTGCAATTTTGGTTCTCCAGATTTCTCCCTATTCCTTGCTTATGTTTGACAGCAGCTCATCCTGTCACAACATCTATCCAAGTCAAAATAGGGTGTCAATCTTTATCCTTTTGCTGTATTTCTCTTCCATTATCAGGGTCTTCATCAATTCTCCCCTCGAGAAATTACAGTCACCGAATCTAACTTTCTTGGAGAAATCATCACTTCATCAGATCCTTGATCATACGGAACCCAACTGTTCCTTTGTGCCGTCATCCTGCTAGTCTTCAACAGTTTCATAACAAACTGTCACATATACGAAAATAGTACCGTATGGATAATCCTTCCACTAAGCAAGTTCCCAGGAAAGATTGGAGGGGTCACAACGGTCCCGCTTAAAACCCAATCTCCTAGACAGAACTTCTTAGGCCATATCTATCCATCGTACTGTCTTTCCGTATATACAACCATTTGCTAGCCTTGTCGCGGCATTTCTTTACAAGTGATCTGGGGTATCCTTGTTTTATACCTGATTTCTCAACATCTGGTGAGACTACCAGTGCTCAGATTCGTCAAGATTGGTCTTCATCAAATTTCACTCTCCACCTCAAATTGTCCACATGATCGGGTGTTTAGAGTGTCCCAATTTTACCTTCCCTTAAGGCAATTAAAATTCCCCACGTAATAGTTCACCGCATGTAATTGGGCAAACATGTGTGATTTCTTCTTCTTCAGCTCCATCGACCACCATGATGACCATCATATGCCTCCTGATCGGGCAATCTCTCTTTAATAATTCATCACTGCCATTTCTGATCTCAATCTCAACGATCGGACCGTACCATTGCATCCGGAACGATCAAATTAGCTGGAAACAAGTCTGAAATCGTCCAAATCGCACTTCAGACGGCTAAGATTTGATCAAAACAATTTTGGCCTGTTTAACGACCCAGATTCAATCTCAGAACCGGTTGCACGTAGACTCTGCCACACAGGATCAAAATCCAGGGAGCTGATGTGGCTGTAATGACGTGTCATCCACGTAGGACATATAGGTCAACAAAAGCTGACGTGGCAGTTTGACTGGTCAGAGTGCTGATGTGTCAGGTGACGTGTCTGATGAGTGCGCATAACTGCTGACGTGCCTAATGACGTGGCTGTTTGACTAGTCAGAGTGCTGATAAGTCAGGTGACGTGTCTGATGACTGTGCAGAACTGCTGACGTGGCTGATGACGTGGACAGTCACCCCGCCAGCGCGTGCGACGGTTTCCGACGTCCGATTTCGACGCGGTTTTCACCAGTGGCTTCGTCTCTTCCTCCTCTACACAATGGTATGGTCAAAACACAATTTTGACAACTTTCATTTTTGAGCAAAATCAAACATCACGTTAAAACCATGTGCTCTGATACCAATTGTTGGGGAATCCCGACCGGTGATGTTATGATATTTGCTCATAGGAGGCCAAGCACACTGACACAATATTTAACGTGGTTCGGCAAAACCGCCTACATCCACGGGAGAAGTCAATATATTTAGAGATAGAGAAAGAATACAAAACAAATACATGGAGGAGGAGGATTACACCCTCTCATACTCAACTCTCACCTCTCTTTGCTGCACTTGCAGCTGCTGCAATGGCAGCAAGGCTGCTGCCATTGCAGCTCTCTCTTCCTCTCTACTCTCTTCACATTCTCACAATTCTCTTCTCACATTTTGCTCTCTAACATATGCCTCTATTTATAGGCATTCATGGAGGCTTTTCTTCAACAAAGGTGGCTGCCAACTCCAACTCTTCTTCAACAATGGTGGCTGCCAACCTTTGACATCTTGTATGAATGCACATGTTTGGTGCAATACCAAATGGTTGTTGCATATTAATGGCAACCAACCTAACAGGAACTTCCAGAAATACATGGATGTATGTCCTAATTATTCCAATCGAGGGTGTCTTGATCATTATTGTAGGAGGCTTGCTGTTTACTAGCCGGAAACAAGGAGTGACAACCATAGGTCCTTGGAAAACTGGTCTAAGTGGACAGTTGCAGAAAGCATTCGTTAAAGGTGATATCTAGTGTGTAAATAAAGAAATAGTTTTCTGATATGAACAACCTGATTAACAGCATAAGTTATGTGATTTGACCAACCTGATTGATTGAAGTGGTGGATCAACTGTGGATTTTTTTCTCACCCACATGAATGTTACTGTAGGATTGTAGCACGTGATTAGATGAGGAATAAGAGGTCTAGTATATTCAAGTTGTGCAGCTTGCAAGAGCCTTTACCTTCGGAGGCATACCTAAACAAAATGAGCTAGGAATGTCGAGCCTTATTTCATCAATTTATTTAATCATATTGTGTATTTTGGTTGACATCTTATTCGACTTTATTATTTAATTGCTAAGAGTGCGTAGAAAGTAAACTAATTTCTAGAAATTAGCTGAAGCACTATATTAATTGAAAATAAATTAACCGATTGAGATTAAGTAATTTACTGGATTAAATAAATTTATCAATACAATTCTTGTTTGAGTTATAATTTCTTTTCATTAGTTTAATTTCTTAATTATTTAGGATTTTATGTCTATAAAAAGACTTGTAAGCATTATTAAGTAATACAAAAAAAAATAACTAAAAGAGCTTAGAAAAAACACTTAATAAAAATATATCTTCCTCTCAATCTTCTTCTTGTTATTGAGTTTTTTTACTTTGTATTGTTGTTTTTAATTTTATACAATACATATCTTTTTTCCAACAAGTGGTATCAAAATTTAAGTTTGATTATTTAATATAGTCACTTCAATGTTATAGGTTGATAAATAATAACTATAAAACTTGGTGTATTGAGTAAATGCTTAGCTAGGTTCTCAAAATGTACAGGAGATAGTTGAAAAGAGCTTTAAGAAACCTATAAATAAAGCAGTGTTGATTTCATCGCAAGGGAGATCATGCAAAAGGAACGATGAAATATCAACAAACAACAACAATCATCTATCAATATATGGATAACATCAATTCTGAGATAGTGGTCAGTGCAAGTATAAAAAGTTTTCCAAGAATCATATCAAAGAGGTAACAATGATAGAAAAGTACGTTTACAAAAATTCCATGGTGACTTTGAAAAGTTACATATATTTATGTCGGAGAATATTCTAGAATATTTTACAAGAGTATTGATCATATACAATCAAATAAAAACATATCAAAAGAAGATGAAAAAAACACGTGTAGTATAGAATATCCTACGTTCACTACAAAAGAAATTCTATTATATGATAATCACGATAAGAAAATCACAAAATATAAATATTCTTTTAATTTAAGATTTTATTACAAGGGAATAGGGAAAGAATTAATAAAATTCAATAGGATATTAGTTGAAATATTCACAAAAGGGTGGAGGATATGGCTCTAGATACTCTCTTGCGAAGAATGAAATGGGAGAGAAGATGAGCTAGGGCCGAAAGAAAAGTGAGTGGGTTAAGGATATGTTTGGCATTAGTTGAAAAGTATAAGGGTATTCTTGTTTAAAAAAATCATTAAAGAGAAAAAAGGAAAAGCCTGTTCGCTAGAGAGTTAGGAAATTTGGATCTAAAGCTTTACTATAAAAAAATAAAAAAAAAAAATTTTTCTAATTTTAAACACAAACTCTTTCCATTTTTCATGTTATGACTTCATGAAAAACTTTTTTTCTGAATGAGTTTTTTCTAAATTATTTTTTTTAAATGAACTAACTTGTAGCATTGGTTATAAAATATTTTATGTTTTTGAAATTTATTTTTTAGTAAAGTATTTAACATTTACCTATATATGTTTTTAAATCAACCTTTATTTATTTTATTTTATCTCTCAATAGAAAGCCTAAACGTATGATGTTGAGGTCGGCTGCAGGATGATAGAAATGGTGGAATTGAAGAATATTATAGAAAATATATGTGCGGCCCAACCATGAACAGAATTCATTTGATATGATTATTTATTTATTTAGTCAAAAGTGATGGAAGATCCTTGTGGTCTCCAAGGTCAATGCACAGATTTACTTTATTCTGCATAATTCATCCGTGGGCCTCTTTTAACTACGTATCACTGCTCTACCTCTGTCTTATTTCGCTGGAATTCCAACGCTCCATTAACACTAAGCTAAGCATGGCTGCATCTGCGGTCATTATAGATTTAGCAGAGCCAGCTGGTGGCGAGGCACCCAGATGGTCAAGCCCTCATGCTTTCATGGTGCCGCAAGAAATGATAATTGGAAGCCTTGCGGTCCCAGCACCCACCCACCAAAGATTCTTTTGGAACGGCCCTTAGTGTAATTTGAAGCTAAAATATTTAGACGGATCAGAGCCGTCCTTCAAAATCTTTGTAATTTGCAATGTAGAAAGAGTATCATACACATTAATTTTTATAATGTTAGACTTTTTGTTTCTGTTATTTAATTTCTAAAAAAAATTATATTTTTTTATTTTTTATTTTAAATTAATGTATTTTAAAATTATTTTGATGTATTAATATCAAAAATAATTTTTAAAAAATAAAAAAAATATTAATATATATTTTAACACAAAAAATTATTTCAAAAATAATCACAACCATTTAAAAAAAATTAGCGCCGAACATTTAATGATTTGGCTACATGATGTTATCAAAATCATCACCATAATTAATCCCATAAATTAGATTAAGAAACAAAAAAAGAAAGATTGATTTCAAGTTTTTCCCTCATTATGAACTAAACGAAACTGCCATGCAGGACTGTGTATAATAATTACTCAAAATGAAGAAAGAACGCAGTACAGAACATGAAAGTCAATATCATTGACTCTATGACTCTCCAACCTCCAAGACTTTATGACTCTAGACGAATCACAGATGTTTCTTTAGGTGGATTTTCCCTAAGCTGAATCCATATGTGGCACGTGGCATTTGTCTGCTTGTCATTGTTGTCAGAGTCAAGAGCTACCAGACTAGCCATACATAACACCTTCCAGCTTCATTTGTACACATATAGAAGAAAAAAACAGAGATGGAAACAAAAATTACAGATGCTGTTCTGGTTGGCAATGTTTAGAAATTTGGCAGAGCCAGAAATTGATGCACCATTAACTCCGAAGCCATCAACAAACACAGCTAGCAACGTTGTTGAGATCACTACACACAATAGGTTTTGTCCAAAACCAGAAGCAAATGCATACACTGTTCAGATCCATGTAAAGTTCCACTGACTGACATGGTTGCATAATCAGCGTGAAGAATGGTGGGTGCCAAATGGAATTCCATCATAGCGGATATGAACTAGAAAATACCCAGCACGCAATGCATTATGACCACAAATAAAGCTTGCGTGACTCACAAATTTGTCCGTGCACGAGATACACTATCCATCTATGTACTAACAAAAACAGGAGGAACACGTGCCCTGTTTTTCTCCCAGAAGAGGATAAGGATTCAGAAACCGTGATTCACAAATATGCCAAAGGAACAAGAGCATGCATCATCCCAGCAACACATACCACTCAATTAATCAAGTGAAATTGTATATGGCTCCAGTCATCCTCACGTTAGAAATGATTTTCAGCATTCTTTGGATGGGAGGACGGGTATGCACGAAAAAAGAAGGCATTAAATGTTGAAAATGCAAGGTTGTGACTTTGAGAAGGAACAAAAACACAAAGCTTAGCTCCAACGCAATTTCATTACTAATGATGCACGCAAAAAGCAAAGCAGTATTAGAAGAAAAAACAAGAATGAGGTTAGAGAGTGAAACAAATTCATGACAAATTCGCTAAATTCTTTACCAGATAAAACCTTGATGGTTCAAGATATGTTAACTTCAATCCATTCGAGGCAAATGGCATGCAGCGAAAATCTCCAGCTCCTAGACGTAGTAATCAATAGATGAAAATATAAATGATTTCTATCATCTCTTCTCCGTTTCTCAATCACTCAACTGAAAAGACACCTTAGAATGGAAACAAAGCTCGATTTGGATGAGCAAACTGGCACCAGACAGCGGATTGGGCCAGCACCACCAAGGCCATCAGAATGAGCGTACAGAATTTGTATTGACAGAAGCAATGCAATGCGCTATTATTGGAACAATATCTATTATGGCATGCATGCATGCATTTTAGCAATATGCAATTGACAGACAAATAAAGAATATGACATACAACATTATCAGTGAATGTATGCCCCCATTATTATCCTCGCACAAATTTTAAATGCTTGAAACTAACTTCACACTTACTATTATTGCAGAACTTGAGAATCAGGGAGATGTAGCACAAAGAAGCTCAACTAGGTTGTGACCCATCCACCAACTACAGGGAAATCAAAAGGTTACCACAAACCAATACCAGGCACAACTGTAACCTTTTCCAGTAAAATCATTTCAAACCAAAACTCCTGCCCGTTAATCACCTTATATTTTGTACACACTTTCCTTACTGAACCGAGAAGCTGTATTCTCAATTTTAAGTCCTTGCTTCTATATAACTGAACAACTCCAGCACAGTGGGGTTCTTAATTTTTACAAATTCCTAATCCCACCTTCAACATGAATTTTCTGCAATGATGAACTGATCTACACAGTGGAACTAGTAGGATTCATTTACTCCACATAAAGCTCTAGTTATTATTCGTGATTTAAATACAGCCCCATATAAACAAGAAACAGCTCTCCTGCTCATACATGGCGCCCTTCGGATGAGTTATGTTAAGGAATCAACTGAAACATTAACTATCAACTATATTTTTTTCAATTAAAATCGCTATTGCTATTATTGACATCTTAGTATGAAGAGAGTTCCCTAATATCTTCACCAATCATAGTTGCAACTACTATATAGACTCTCCAACCTGCATACTGTAAATTATCCAAGCAAAAGCTGTATAAACAGGAGCAGAGGGCATATCCCTACACAAGATTGGACTGCACACAAGATACAATCAAGAAATTTAAATGATTCACTTCCATTTTTTTATTTTCTTCTTCATAATGAAATCATGAACCTTGTATTTGCAACACTCCGTACCACAATCGGCAGGAATGAGCAAACGAGAGCAACTTCATTCACATTTACAACATAAGTTAACAGAACATACAAGTCACCACTAAATTGCCAAGACCAGCAGAAACAAGAATGTCATTCTCTTCAATTAATCTACTTTTTTCTCGGCAGAAGAAAAGAACATACAACATGTGTTTTAGCATCTAATTTCCTAATGACACAGCAGAACATCAAAGAAATTTAAAAGCCCCAAAAAACAAAATATAGCATGCAAAAACTTATTGAAGCAAACGGAAAGAGTAGAGCATACCCTTTTCCTTTCTCTATTCAGAATCCGAAGGTAAATGTGAAGAAAGGATAGGAAAAGGATCAATAGGTAATTGTGTAGAATCGGTAGGAAAAGGATCAGTAGGTAATTGTGTGGAATCGGTAGGAAAAGGATCAGTAGGTAATTGTGTGGAATCAGTAGGAAAAGGATCGATGGTGAATTGTGGCGATCCCGCTGGCACAGGAGCAGTTGTAGTAACATTAGCAGTAGCAGCAGCAGCCGCCGCCTCGGATTCCTCCTGCATCAACCTCTGCAATCCAGGTTTCAATTCCTTGTTACAAAACTCCTCGTACTCTCCTCTATCCCCTCCTTTCTTTTTAACCTCCACCACAACCAATTTCGGTGTCAACTCAAATATCTCAGCTGCAATTGTTAATGGACCTCTCACACCTTCTCTAGACCCTTCCAAACTCACTCTACAATCCTTTTTCCTCACTGAAAAGCTAACAACTTTAGCAATCTCCTCCAGTTTAGATATAATCTTCGACACAGGGGCCCCCGAAACAAACCTTGCTCCCTCTCCACCTTCCTCAAACAACCCAGATAAATCAAATCCAGGCGAAAACGATATAATATCAAAAGCATTCAAACTCGCAGGTCTAGGCAAAATGGTAACCCTTCTTCTAGTTTCGAGTTCCGATTCCGATTCAGATAATGATTGATCAGAAGATGAACCCACATCTTCCTCGTCTTCAACACTACAAACTTTATCATCTTCGATATAAAATTTAATATTCTTAAACCCCTTTTTGAACCACCTGTTCTCCATAATCTCAGGGATTGTAATTCTTGTAACAGGGTTAGTATCAAGAAGTTTATGAAGAAGCCTGACTAGCTCAGAAGAGAACCATCTAGGACATCTAAACTCCCCCTTGTAAATCTTTTTATACATAACCATGACATTTTGATCATGAAATGGTAAATAACCAGCCATTAAAACAAACAGAACAATCCCACAAGACCAGATATCAACCTTAGCAGCATCATACCCTTTTCTTGCAAGAACTTCAGGAGCAACATAAGCCGGTGTCCCGCAAAAAGTATGGAACAAACCATCTTGTCTAATCTGATCAGACACTGCGCTCAATCCAAAATCGGAGACTTTCAGGTTACCATTCTCATCAAGCAACAAGTTCTCCGGCTTCAAATCGCGATGAAAAACACCTCTGGCATGACAATAGGAAACGGCTGAAATCAATTGCTGGAAATATTTCCTGGCAACCTCTTCTTTTAACCTGCCTTTAGCAACCTTATTGAACAACTCACCACCACGAACATATTCCATGACAAAGTAAATCTTGGCTTTCGTGGCCATGACTTCAAAAAGCTGGACAATATAGGGGTGGCGAACAAGGCGAAGAATGGAGATTTCACGTTTGATATGAGCAATTAGACCACCCTTGAGGACTTTTTCTTTGTCAATGACTTTGATGGCAACACTTTCGTTGGTTTTAATGTTTCTAGCATGGTATACCTTAGCAAAAGTACCATGTCCAAGAAGTATGCCGATCTCGTACCGACCCAGAAGTGGGCTTTGGCTTTGGCTATTATTGCTCTTGTTTCCTAATTTTTTGTTGGTTGCCATAGCAATTGATGAGATGAGATGAGATGAGATGGATGAATGAATACAGGTTTGCTCTCTCTCTCTCTCTCTCGCTCGCACGCTCTGAAAGGAAGAAAGACAGCAAGAAGTAACCTAGAACAGAGGAGGATGCATTTGCATTATGGTCACCCTCTCTCACTCTAATAATAAAGAATAACAATAACAGAATAAATTCTTTTTTTTTCTTTCTTTTTAGTTTTTTATCATATTATTATTTCTTCCTGAATTCATCCAAACATATGTTGTGCTGAATTGCATATATGTTATTCCTCCTATTATTTGATGTTTTCCCCGTTATCTTTGCCTTGGAATCGATGAGTTATATCCCCTATTTTTATTTTTATTTTATGACGTTATTTCTTTTCAATATATTAACGTGCGTTTACCATTCCTTAAAAAAAAGACACGTGCACTTTAGTCCTCTCGAGCATCCCAATAGCAATGGATTTGATTAGAAAGCTGGAAATAAAAAATGGATTTGTTCAATTAAACGGCCCTTCTATGAGAGAGAGATTTCTCGTATTTTGAACAGGGTTTTTTAAAATTTTAATATCAAAAACTAATTTAAAAAATAACCGTTATTATTATCCTCTCAAACACATTCAAAGGAAAAGATTTTCTTTTATAAAAAGATTCAAATACGCAAAAACAGCTGGTTTCGAGCCTTAATTTTATGTGTGGTCAGCACGTGCTGTTGCTTGCGAGTTTTCGTGGACCACACGTAGCTAATTCTTTTCTCATTTTCTCTCCCACGCCACCATACATGTAACACGTTTCTTTTACCGTTGGATGGTGATCAAGATTGATCAGCGGTTTCAAGGGCTGGATACGTGGCAAGGAGTGGACTTTATGGTGCTGTGGCTCTCATGGGGATAATAGTCGCTTACGTCATGGGGATCCCATGAGGCGGAAGTACGTGGTGCTGATGATAAGGGAGGCTGTAAGTCAACCAGATGGTCGGTGATCGTCTCACCTACACGTATCAGAAAATTTAAAAAAATGTTGACCAGTCTTTTTCTATTTTATTAATATAAATAACTCAACGACTTATGTGGCTCTCGAGTAATTTTATAAATTTTAAAGTCGATAATTATATAAATTTTTAATAATTATTGTATTAATAATCACGAGATTTAAATATAAAACTACAAAAAACAAAATTTCTTGATAAAAAACTTCTATCACTTTCAATCTTTTTAGTAGTATAAAAGTGCATGGAAACAGTTAAATAGTCTACTAGGTAAAAGTAAAATCTGAAAGAAATATGCTGACATGCAAATCAATTATTTACTTTTTTACTTCCTATTTTATGAGATTATTATATTTTGGTTTTATGGTTTCTCATTGACTTTTTCATAATTATTAAATGTATTTTAAAAAACAATAGCTTTAAATTATTATTTTTATTTATTTTTAGATATTTTAATGTGATATATATATTNTCAATTGTAAGTAGATATAGTTTATACGATGTTTATCCTCTCCATTCTTACATTCAATTGATTACATATTATTATGATTTTTATGTGTGTTTTTATTCATTTTCGTATAACATATAAAATATTTTAAAAAATATTGTATACATATATCATATCTCACGTGTTACAAAATTTTATATATATATATATATATATATATATATATATATAAAATTTTGTAACACGTGAGATATGATATATGTATACAATATTTTTTAAAATATTTTATATGTTATACGAAAATGAATAAAAACACACATAAAAATCATAATAATATGTAATCAATTGAATGTAAGAATGGAGAGGATAAACATCGTATAAACTATATCTACTTACAATTGAATGAATCCGGATACCTAAGACGTTATATTGTTTTGATAATTATTGTGATGATTACGAACGAGCACGCGGTGATCATTTTATTTCTTCTCTTTTGAAGTTCATTATCCATTTCTATCTCTTTTGTTGTACACTAATTGATTTGCTCGCATGGCAAACCATGTTTTTAAAAACATAAAAAAAATTATAAAAAATGGAAAGATTTTTTTTTTACAATATTATAAATCCAAGCAAAAAAATAAATCTTTAAATCTCTTATCTTAAATCTTTAACTGGCATGAATTTTCAATAAAATATGTAAATAATACTTGATGACTGTATTTATTTTTATTATTATTATTATTACTACTATTATTATAATTATTAATATCATAATCCCTAAAATTATTATAATAAAATTAATTATTGATATTATAACTACACCACAACCATCATAATAAACTACTACTATTATTTTAGTAGTAATATTATTGTTGTTATTGTTGTTGTTATCATCACCACTATTAATATTTTTATTGTTACTATCACCATCGTTATTATAATTATTGTTACCGTTGTTGTTGTTACAATTAATATCATTATCTTCATTATTATTATCACAATTATTATTGTAATTATTATCATTACTATAATTATTGATATCATAATCATTAAAATCATCACAATAACTTTCACCACTACCACTACTACTACCATTACTACTATTAATTTCATCATTACCACTACTATCACTATTATTATTATTATTACTTTCATCATCACCATTAGTGTTATTATTGTTACCATTACTACTATTATAAATATTATTATTACAATTATCACCATCACTATCAATATTATTATTGCTAACATTATCATTATCATTAGAGGTATTATTAATAATATTAGTAGTATTTAAACGCATAATACAGTGCAATAAATAAATAAAAGACACTCTTAAAATTGAAGATAAGGGTTTCTAAGGTAAGATCTTGAAGTTTTCATATTTGATTTATGTTGGTCAAGTTTGATTTTAGGATTTGGATGGTATAAAATGTTTAATTAATATTTTAAGGAGTTAGTTTGGCTTAAATCATTTGATATAAGGATTGGGTTATAAGTTTTTTAGTAACAAGTTGAATTATTTTAAATATTTGCAATTTTGAGAGATTGTCAGGTTGGAATTTTGAAATTTTAATCAACCGATCAATCTACTTGTCTAAATCAGTACACCTGTTGTGATTATGGTCAATCATTTGACCAAACAGTAAGGATTGATCAATTCTTTTAAGATTGGTTAGTTTAGAACATGTTCAAGATCGATCGAGTGGACTTGTTTTACTTTTATAATTATATTTTGATCTCTAATCTTAAAATTGTAATATTTATGTTATTTGTTTCAAGTTATTTTTTAGTTTTTTTGTATTCATTATAAGATCGATATTTCTCTTAGCAATTCTCAGCAATCGCTAATTTTATGCCTATTTGTATTTTATTTATATTTTCTTAGTGAGTGAAATAATTTTTAACATGCATGTAATATAAATGAATTCATGTATGTTGATTATATAATGAGTACAACTTGTTATTTATTGAATTTTTTTATATGTTACTTTATTTTTTGAGTAATCATTTATTCTTGAATTTTTATTCGTATTTTGTTGGATTAAATTATATTTGATATAGTATTCATTTGCTTTGATAATTATGTGAATATCTGTTATGTATTAATATTGAAAACTCCAAACTACCAAAGATTAGTTAATCTATACACATATAATAGTTTATATATCTAGTTGATGAGAAAGATACTAGCTTGTAGCAACTAATTCTTCTATAATAATTAGGACTGCAAACCTTGTCTATTATCAAAGTCATATGGTTTCGTCTATTATTTCTTATATGACATATTTCATTACCATATACTAATATGCTTAATACACACACACATCTGTTTTAATTCTTATACTTCTATTATATCACAATTTATTCATGGTAACTTATAAATATCTGTAATATATATTAAATGTTATTCATTCATCGAGTTGATTAAATTCATCTTTTTTTTAATATTATTTTTAGATTCTTAGCTTTTATTAGCAGGTTAACTTTGTTGAGAATTTTTTTTTATTGGTATGTCTTGTTTGTTTTTATAAAGCTTTCCTCTTGTTCTTGATTTGATATCTTAGAATATTCTATATTATTACACTATTTTAGTTAAAGTTTGGATTTTTATATTGTAATAAGTATTTTTAATTATTATTGATTTTAAAGAATATTTTGAGAGTTTAAGAAATGCTATGGAATTTTATGTAAATTATTTTATAAAAAGTATGTTCAAGACTTAATATAAATGGAGTGTTTGTATAACACTTCTCTTTTGTTGTCGGTTACGGACCTTGAATTTGTTAATTAAACTAGATCAAAGAAAAACCAATTGTGATATGTTTAGTTTGTTTATTTATTCTAATTAATCTTTGTTGCACCAAAAAACTTGTTAGGTCAGGTATCCTACACATATTTCATTAATCTAGCTTAGTTAATTTTTTATTGGTAAAGGTGTTGTTTGGCAATGTTCGAAGGTTATAGTTGGTAGTAGCTTTTTATGTTTGGTATTTTAAACCCTCTTTTATTTTAGTGGGATCCATCAATTCTTATGGCCAAACTCGTGGCTTAATGAAAGTTGAAAAAAGCTGCCGCCAAGTAACAATGTTGCTTATTTTCCTCTTTTTTACTGTGGAGAATCTTCACTGTTCACTTGAATAGTTCACTCAGATCGAGTAGGGTCAAAGTTAAATGCATTAAATCAGGTTTGACCTAATGAAATAAAATAAAATTTTATTTTTTATTTTTTTAATTATATTTTATTTGAAAAACTTGTGTTTAACATTATGATTAAAAGTTAAATAAATTGAAGCTTAATGAAAGTTGAAAAAGGCAAATTTTATTTTTTATTTTTAAATTGTATTTTATTTGAAAAACTAGTGTTTAAAGCTAAATACATTGAAACTTAATGGAAGTTGAAAAAAGCAGCTGCCAAGCAACAACTTTGCTTATTTTCCTCTCTTTTGCCTTAGAGAATCTCTACTATTCACTTGAATAGTCCTGGTTAAACTAGATGGGGACCAGTTCAAAGATTAAATTAGGTTTGATCCAATAAAATAAAAAAATAAATTTTATTTTTTATTTTTTTAATTATATTTTATTTAATAAACTAGTGTTTAATATTACAGTTAAGAGCTAAATGCATTGAACTGGTCCAACCCAGTAAAATAAAAAATATTTTTTATTTTTAATTGCATTTTACTTGAAAAACTAGTATTTATAAAAATAAATAAAATTTACCTGATGTTATTGTACATTTAAAAAACCAAAAAAATTATAGTTATTGTTGGATGTATTTCATACATGATGGGATTATAAATAATTTAAAGAAATAATAAAAATTATTTTATATAAAGTATTATTTATTTTATAACGTAATAGCAGTGATTGCATCTATAATATTTATATTAAAAACAATTAATATATATATATATAAATTATTTTATAACTTCAATTTGAAAAGTATTCATAAAATTATTTTGTATTTAATTTTAATTTTAAAAATATTTTTAACTAAAAATATTTTTTTATTATAAATATAATAGCTACCGTAATATTAAAAAAAAACTTTGAACTCATCTGACCTATTTGTTTAAATATCTTTTTACAGAACCAAGAACGACATTACTCTTCAAGAAAAAACAAAAGAAGACAACGTGTCAACTGTTGCGCCATCTATTTTTTTCAGAATTCGAGTGTCGAGTGGAGGTCAAAAATTCAATTGATGGTTTTCTTAACCTAAAATTTTATTTTCAATCTATAAGCCTAAAAACATCTTTCAGCTCTTAAAGAATCTATTTATATTAACTGTAAATATTTTTTTTTCTCAAATCTAGTCTACTTTTCCTCGGCAATATAAAGAACGACGAGCACCTCAATTTAACTTTTTTCATCGAATAAAAATTATTGATATCAATAATAATTTTTTTTATTTTTGAAAATGGAGAATCAACTTTCTTAAACTCTATCTCTCCCTCTTAAAACACAAGGACTAAAACGTGATCCAAACAAGCTTTTGGATGAAAACATAAAATTGTCAAATTAAAAGGACCAAAATTCAACTTGTCCAAAATCCAAGGACAAAAAAAGATGGAAGAAAGACACTGAAAAAACAATGTGTGGGAAAAGAAAATCCAGTTTTTTGCCCTCAAATTGAATTTAAGTCCCTCTAATTTCAATTTTTTTTGCAAACAATTAAATTGATTTTTTTCAGCCAAATATTATAAGAAAAAACAAGACCATTCTAGGAGCACAATAAATTGAATAATTAGTATTTCTTCAAGCATCGGCCTTCCATGAAATTTCCAATCCCAGTACTTTACTTTCGCCTGCTTCTCCATCTCCATCAATAATATTAAAACAACACCAAATAAGTGGCTTTTTAATTCTCGAGGAGCCTTTATATAAAAATAACAATACTTTTTTTGAAAGATACATTAAACGTAAGGGCCTTTTATTTTCAGCTGGGGGGCGGTCGCCCCCACAAGCCCTCCGGCTCAGCCACCGCGACAGGAGTGTAGAAATAGACAATGCATAGGCAATGATAATGCTATGGCTAATCAAATAAAGCAAAAGTACATGATTCCGCCCCTCTTTTACTAGATTTTTATCATGGGAATGCTCCGACAAATAAAAAGAAAGTGGCGTAATTAATGGAATAACCTGAAAAAGATCAATTCATTTACAACCATACCATCAATCAAGATTTTATTTTAGAAAAGTAAACTCGCCATTACATTATTTTAATGGATAATAAATACTATCACATTGAATAATGTTAATGTTCTTCTTCATCCCAATTAGCTTTTGTTAATAAATGTTAGTTACAAGACGTTATTAAATCCTTAAATTCACCATTTTAACTATAGATTTGGTTGAGTTTAACATTTTTTTAAAAAAATTATTTTTTTATGAATAATACGATAATAAATATAAATATATGCAGAAAATGACTAAATTATTTGCTAATGTTATAAAAGGAATATTAAGATTTTATTAAAAAAATGTGAAAATCAAATAATATTAAATAAAATAATATTCAAAATAAATTTTTAATTTATTTTAATGAATCATAACTTAAAAAAATAAATTCAAGCACCTAGACCCAGTAAGCTGGTGACCCATTAAATAATAATAATAAAAAAAAACTAAGCATTCATGCATGCCCTCCCCTTTTTTCCAAATAAATAAATAAAATAAAAAAGTTGACACATTGAAATTTTTTTACACCTCAGAAACAATAAGGGTATGTAAAAATATCAAAAAATAAATTAAATAAGAAAAATTAAAAAATAATTAGAAAAATTAAACGGTGAAAAAGCTAATTAAAATTTTTAAAAACCAAACCAAACCAAATTTAAATTAGAAAAAAATTGAATTGAATTGAATTAGTTTGAATTGGCTTTATTTTTTTTTAAATTTTAATTTAATTATTTTTTTAATAAAAATAAAACTAAATAAAAAATAATTAATCCAAAAAATAATTTTAAACAAAAAGCACATGGAAAGGTGTACAGAAATGGACACCAGGCCAGGCCCAGACATGATCACCCTATAAAAACTTTTTTATATATATTAACGGTGTCCACAAAATTTGTGCGGGCCTAAAATAATGTGACCCAATGGCTTCTAATTGAGAGCATGATCCTCTGGGACCCTAAGGCCAAATCATGATTTTGGGCATTTATACAGAACCATGTTTTAGGATCTCTTCTTCGAGTCATCAAACCAAGCAGCAACAGCAGGTACGCATTCTCAAGCATCTTTCTTCGCTTTTCCTTTTATTTCTCCTAGTTCACTGCTTTGTACCCCAGTTTTCTGGCTTGATCGTCATTTTAGATTTAATCTAATTCAGATTTTCAACATGTTTGATAAAATGCCTCAACCAAACTTTACCCCATTTTCTGTTTATTTTTAGCATTTGAGAGAAGTTTTTGTACTCTTTGTATCCTTGGAGGATCACTAATATCGAATGTTGCTTAGCCTTTGTGCAATTTTTTTGTGGTGTGTATTTTTGAAAGGGAATTCGATTGAAGTAAGAAGCAAATATGGCAGAACTAAACATGGGTATTCTTATAGATATTGTGGACGAGGAATGGATGAGAGACACTTTGCCAGATGATGGTATCATCATTTTCATTCATTTAGTAACTACCCAATGCGGCTTTCTTCTTCTTCTTCTTTTATTGTGACTTAACTGCCTAGTTTTTGGGATTATTCTTGCCTTAAATGAATGCAGATCTTGCATTACCACCGGTGATGGTTGTCAGGACTGATGATACTGAAGATTCAAGTATGCCTCGCAAACTTTGGAGAGAAAACATCTCTTTTTTTCTTATTAAATTGGATGCCCATCTTTATAATTGATGTTTTCTGCAATGTCACTGGAGAGGAATTTATTATATTACAGCTTTTCTTTAAATGTGTCTCTGTTTTTTGTTTTTTTTTTTTCCTTTCCGAGTAATTTTTATAGTCTTTGTAAATTGCCAATCAAACCATTTGTCTTCACTGCACCTATCAATTGTAACCATGGAGTATACTGCATTGATCAATTTTATTGGTTCGCTCAACACGGACCGAGTTTCTGGAACAGTTTTTCCATTTCTATGTGTTTGCTTGTTTATTAAGTGAAGGAGACTTGGCTGGAAATGATGAAAGCTTTTTGGTTGGGTAGTTCTAGTTGATCTATCTCTCTTTTGTAACATGGTTGATCTAAGCGTACTAGTGCTTCTCTCAGTCAGTTTTTTTTAGTCATGTTGTGTTTCAGCTGCAAGTCCATTTCTAAGAGTGTTTGGATTTGCCTTTTTTTTTTTTCAGATCAGGAGACTCAACATGCGGACACAGATGCTTGGCATGATTTGGCCTTAGGCAATCAGTAAAGTTTTCTGGTGCCAGATCTTCTGTTTTTTTGTTGTGGAATCCGTTGAGATGGTTGAACCTTTGTTTTCTCAATGATCTGAAATCTAGACTTAGTCCTGTTTGTGTGAAAGGTTTCAGAAAAACATATATTCTTTATGTAGTTGAGTTTTAGGGGCCTTCATTGGGTGTATTGTGTAAAATGGTTCCACAGCTGCTCATCCCCTTCAAAGTATGTTGAGGCTTTGCCCCATTTTGCGATGGTGGTGACATGTTTATATGTTAATAATGGCATCAATGAAAAGTCCTGTGTGTAAATTGAGTTTCATTCTTCTTGAAATCATGTAATATCTGATAACTTAGAGAATCAGTTTATGTAACTACAGATTAATGATCAGTTTATGAAATCTACGGAAGGAAGCTATGCTAATGAGCTCATAGTGGGAGAGTTGCTTTCTCTGACGCTTCCATTTCCATTGAGTCTCTGGCCCCACACGCACATTCCTGAAACATGTTTTTGCATGTGATTCTGTGTTTTGTTCTCATGAACACTCCTGGTTAGATTGAGATTACAGATCAATAAATGCACTAGTATAACTCGATAATCTAAAATGAATATAGATAGAATCTATCTACCAGGTGATATCTGTAGAATCGGATGCAGCTACAGTTGTGACAGTCATCAAGGATCTTATCCCGGTTCCTGGTGGGGAGATTCCTCCTATTATAGCAGAAATAAAACATCGGTTATCAAGCATGCCTACTGTCTCTGTCAACCTTATTATCAGGAGGGCTAACCAGACTGCAGATTGGGTTGCAAAAGCCATTAAGAACGGCCTTCTTCTTCCTGGTTGGCTCTCATGCAATCCCAGTAGGTTTTATAGTACCCTTGTATCTGATATTTCTACCTAATGAATCGAAGCTGTAGATAAAAAAAGATAAAAGATAAAAAATAAAATAAATAATTCTGTTAGTTAATAGCTATCAGATTTCCCTTGTCAACATCACCCTAATTACACTCTTATGTTTCCTTACGGTCATTATTCTTTTGCAACTTCAACAACACTCACCACAAGATTTTGTATGTATAGGCACAAGTTACTGACTGAGCATGCTCTCCTGTCAATTAATTACTTAATTACATGACAAAATGCGTAATCGTACGTATGATAATAACGTGTCTTTCAATCTTGAAGAAACTTTTAGGTGAGGTGATGGAGAATAAAATTATTTACAGTCTCAAATCTTTGTTGTCATCCCTTTGGAATTTCGGTTTGGATTCATGTGGATTAGGTGATGCCATCCACTTAGCTTGAGCCTCAAAGCAAATTCAAAAATATTTTACTCACAAAAAAAGGAAGAAGGAAACGAACCACAAGTAACGTGAAGGAGCAGGTGAAATACCTGCCCACCACCAAAGAACTGCGGAGCAAGTTCTCCAAATCCATCGGTATACTTTATTTGCATAGATTTCCTTTTACTGTATTGAGAATCTGTACATTTTGGTTAGTAAAATACCATTTCCCTATGCATAACTGGGTGCCCCCATCCCTAATCCCACGAGGGAAGTTTTCTTTCGAACTTGTCTCTAATTGTTGGAATCATACGGCATCAGGGGGTTGATTAGGAAGATTCAGATCCCGTTTATCATTACAGTTCAACCATGATTTTGAATCGCTTGAGCTTCAATTTAGTTTTTTTAGTGTTTTTTACTATGTTGATGTACTGTTTGAAAAATAAAAAAGAAAAATACTTAAAAAAGGACCTCTACAGGCCTCTTAAAAAGTCATTAATAAGGGGTTTGTCTCCTTCCACTGCATCTAGGTTCGAGCCCTGACGTGCACGTCTGTCATTCTCGCAGTGCCTTACATGCCTATTGGGTTTACAGGGTATTTAATAAGCCGTGAGGATTAGTCGTGGTGCGCGCAAGCTGGTCCGGACACCCCCACATAAAAAAAAAGTCATTAATAAGGCATGAAAGTGTATGGAAGCAGCGTTACCTTGTTGAACTAGAAGAGCGAGTTGAAGTTCAGTCAAGCTTTGCGAACATAGAGATGACACTCGTGTCAAATTGTTCCTGAATCATCCAAGAAAGAATGTCTCCTGCCCCATGTTTGTTCACATGGCTTGCTTGGTCAAAAAAGTGCACAAAAGATTGAATTGTAGGGGGGGTGGGGCAGCCCTGATCATCAATAAAATAATCAATTGCCTCATGATTTTGATTCTTATAGACCCACTGATTCGAGATGGGTTTATTATATATCTCTTCCGTTAATCAAAACTGGGAAATTGTGTTAAGTGCATGGTGTGGACATTTCTGTGGAAAGAGCCGTAGCTTTTTGCCACCATCATTACTTTGAGGACTTACAGGAGTTGATCTCTGATTTTTCCTCGAGGAAATTTCATGAGTTTATAATAAAATATCTTTTCCAAATTTTGATTTCAAATTATTCAACTCCAAACAGTTTCTTGGAAAAACATGCGGCAATTATTGATGCATACTTTGATAGAAAGTAATCTAAAAGTATGTTGAATATTTGAAGAAGATGAAATTAAGGAGCTCTGCATAACATGCATGCATGGTGATCATGGAAGAAAGAATCAGCTAAAAACAGGAGGTTACGAAACAAGCATTATAAGACAGAGAACACATGCTCAGAAACATCTGATCAAATCCATGGCATGCCCTAACCACACTTCAAAATTGCTAATTAATTATAATTCAAGAAAACAATATGCGAAGTTGGAGAATATTTACCGCAGCAAAAATTATTGTTGGTTCTCTCAGGTCTCATTGTAAATTTACTGTTCAAGTTTTTTTATTTTTTTTCTTGGTTATGATCATGAAACTTTTTTTTAATCAATTGCATGTTTTTTTGGAAAAAATTAAATAGTAATTGATTCAAATTCATTGATCGAGTACAATATTAGAAAAAAAATAAGAACCATTGTGAAAAAAAAGTAAAAATAAGCGATCATTTTAAAATTTAATAAAAAATCACTTTAGTTCTCCTGGTTTTCAAATAAAATACCTTTTAGCCCCTAAATATTTTCTAAAATCTCATTTTAATACAATTTTTTTCTATATATTTTAGTCATTGATTCGGAAGTGAGAGAAGCCAGATTCCAATGATAAAAAAAAAAACCTTAGCTAACACCAATTTCAATTAAAAAAATTAATTAATTTTATTTATTTAAAAGAGTTTATCCAAAATACTACTTTCTTTTAACTTTTATCTAAAATGATAGATTAGGGCTCAAATTATTTTTTTATCCAATACAAATAATTATATTTATACACAAACTTTTTAATATTTAATGGAAAATAGTTGAAAAAACCTTACATATTTATTTCTTATTACAAATAAAATCATCTGAATTTGGGTCCAATAGCCGGGTATGGAGAATACGCGTTAACCGTCCTTTTCATTTTTAAAATTCCTTAGTTGTGGGGCCTCCCTCTATCAGTACAAAATACTAGAGTGGGTCCCCTGGAAGGCAACCCAACACATTATCAATGATCGAGATTTATCTGATAGGCTCATATAGCTGCATGTCAAGGTATCAAGTGCCTGTAACCCATGGCACCATACTCGTCAAATTTATCAGGGAGGTTGCTGCAGGAAAAAGAGTCAACCATGACCTAGTCTGCCACAGGTCTACTGCTATTTCCTCCTACTATACTCTAACTGATACAGTAACATATAATAATATTATACAAATAGAAACCATAATTGGACCGAAATATTAAACAATGCCGCTTGAACCTCAAAAATCGCAGGATTTACTGTTCATGTGTAAATATGCCACTTTAAATAACATTTCTTCAGCAAGCACCACATCACTAACCGGGGAATTTTCGGACTTCATTTTAGTGTCAAATGGCGACACAGCAGTCAAAGCTGAAGGACAAAATCCAAGTTCTTTTCTTCTTCTCTGGTTTATGCTTTAACAAAGAGACTCGACCTTCTCTCTTCTTCATTAAAAAAACCAACAAAATCAAGAGAGGAACCTCAGCCTAGCCTTCTTTCTTGACATCTCATCCTCTCTAGTTCTCTTTTGCCCCCTCTCTTGTATGGAAAATAGAAGTGACAGGGGTTGACACTTGATGCTGTGAAGCCAAAAATGGATGTGTTTTGCAGGTTTTTGCTTGTCTTTTCACTGTTTGTGTTTGTAGAATCTACATGCAACAGCACAGACCAAGAACTGGTCTCGAAGGCTTTTAGCTCTGTCTCTGGCTTCAACCCTTCCTGGTTTCAACATGCTGGTCCTGCTTCAGACTGTTCTCATCCTTCTATAACAGAAATAAGACTTCCTTCAACAAACTTGAGTGGAAGCATTTCTTGGAAGTATCTCAAGAACATGTCCCAACTGCACATAATTGATCTCTCCAACAATTCACTTCAGGGTCGGGTGCCAGCTTGGTTTTGGTCTATAAAGAGCCTGCGTGAAGTCAATCTGTCCAAGAATGGGCTTGGAGGGAGCGTTGGGTCTGGTATTAATGGCTCATCTATATCAATGCTTAAAGTTCTCAATCTCTCAACCAACAGGTTCACCAGCTTGGTTGAAGTCTCTGGTTTTGGGAATCTAGAGGTTCTTGATATCTCTCACAATGATTTAGGTTCTTTGCCTTCCGGGTTCGCTAACTTGACCAAGCTAGAGTCTCTAAACATCTCAAGCTGCAGCATTTCAGGCAACATAACAGTCATTTCTGGTCTCCAATCATTGAAGTATCTGGATGTCTCAAACAACACCATGAATGGTAACTTCCCTTCTGATTTCCCTCCATTAGATGGCCTTGAGTTCTTGAATGTTTCACTAAACAACTTCTCAGGGCTTGTTGGCTATGACGAGTACAACAATTTTGGAAAATCTGCTTTTAGTCATGGTGGTAGTTTGATTTTCAACACCTCAGAAACCCCAACTAATCCCACCATGAAGCCACAGCCCCAGCCTCATGAGGGAACCATAAAAAAATACCCACCAGTTTACTTACACGCCAAAAAAGCAAGGTCCAAATCAAAAGCCAAAACTATGATCATTAGTGTCTCATCGACATCAGCATTCCTCTTTGTTTCGATTGCTGTTTGCGTCTTCTGCATGCACAGAAGGCGGAAGATTGCAAAAAGAAACAAATGGGCAATCTCTAAACCAGTCCAAATCACATTCAAGATGGACAAATCAGGGCCGTTCAGCTTTGAAACGGAGTCAGGTTCATCATGGGTGGCAGACATTAAGGAGCCAACATCAGCACCAGTGATCATGTCATCTAAGCCATTGATGAACTTGACTTTCAAGGACTTGATTGCTGCCACCTCACAATTTGGCAAAGACTCTCTCCTAGCAGAGGGCAGGTGCGGACCCCTCTACAGGGCTGTCCTACCAGGAGACCTCCACGTGGCGATCAAGGTTTTGGAGAATGCGAGGGACCTTCATCATCGTGATGCAGTTGCTATTTTTGAAGATTTTTCCAAACTGAAACACCCCAACCTCTTGCCACTATGTGGGTACTGCATCGCAGGTAATATTTCTACTTATTACCCTCTTTGATAAATCTGTGGCTATCTATCTATTGGTCTCCGGGGTTGTCATTAAATTCTAGGGTTCAGACTTCAGAATTTGGCAAGTAGTTGTTTATAGTGTAGGCCCCGTCAGTTTAAAATCTAGCGGATAACTATGATTACAAATTTAGAAGTTCGTGATTAATTTTTTGTAAGTTCCCTGATTCGTGCCCAATATTTTGAAAACTGGCACCTGTTTCTCTTCTCCATGTCTGTGTGTCTGCCAGGGGGTCTTTCCCACTCCGGAGAGTGTTCGTGCCTGTTTCGCACCGAGTTTGTAAATGTGCTTTTCTTTAAAAAATGTATTATTATATCCTTGGACATCCAAGAATCTTGATGGAAATATGCTTGAGTTCTTGTTTTGTTCAGAACTAATTGATAGTGCAACTTTTATTTTTAGAAGAGTGTTTGTTTTAGAATAATTTTAATATTTTTTTTAGTTTTTTTATGTGTTTTAATTTGGTAATATAAAATATTTAAATATATTATTAAATAAAAAATATTTTAAAAAAACATTTAACTCTTTGTTTTAATATTAAACTTAATGTTTTAATTCTCCATCTCTCTCTCCTTTGTTTATGATTTTTTATACCAGGTAAAGAGAAGCTCGTACTGCACGAATTCATGTTCAACGGAGATCTCCACCGTTGGCTCCACGAGCTGCCCACACTCAAAACCAACTTGGAGGACTGGAGCGCTGACACGTGGGAGAATCAAAACATCCACGGGTCCCACATTGCCTCTCCTGAAGAAAAAACTAACTGGCTCACGCGCCACCTAATTGCCGTCGGGGTGGCTCGTGGTGTTGCCTATCTCCACCACGCGGGATCCGTTCATGGCCACCTCGTCGCGTCCAACATCCTCCTGTCTGATTCCATGGAACCCCGGGTTGCCGATTTTGGACTCCGAAACGTTGGCCAAAGGAACAGAAGTGTCGGTTTGGATAGCAAAGATTGTGGGTTTAAGAATGACGTGTATTGTTTTGGGGTTGTGTTGATAGAGTTAATGACGGGCGAACAAGGGAGTGGAGAGAATGTGGAGTGGGTGAGGAGGCTAGTGAGAGAGGGTCGTGGTGGTGACGCGATTGACTCGAGGCTGAGACTCGGCGGCGACTCCGCAAGCGAGATGGTTGAGTGCCTCCGAGTTGGGTACCTCTGTACGGCTGAGCTGCCTGAGAAGAGGCCCACCATGCAGCAAGTCGTGGGTTTGCTCAAAGACATACATCCGTGTTGAGTCGAGTCACCGGAGTCTGGCTGAAATATTACCTCACGCGCATAGGATAACTACGAGGCCAACATGCTGCAGTGGCGCGTTTTGACTGGTTGTATTGCGAAGTGATGTGCACGTGCTCCGAAGCGAAACGGGGTCGGACTTTAAGCTAATTTGCAAGAGACCGTGTCCTGGTGGCTGTCTCTCAAGATTTATTAGCTTTTTGTGTGATTTATTTAATTTTGTCATCTATAGACAAAAACTTAAAAGGAAAAGAAAAAGGTCTCAAAAGAAAAGTGAAAAAAAAAAAAAGAGGAACAAAAGGATGTGGAGGTAGGATAAGAACGGAAGGTAAAGAGATGCTAGGTAATGCCATTTAAAGTGTATTTGATCTTGTATTTGACAAGCATTTTTTAAATTATTTTTTTTAATTTTATGTTGTTTTAAAAAATAAAAAATATTATTTTAATATATTAAAAAATACTTTAAAAAACAATAATTACACCAATTTCAAACATTACCTTCTTAAACTATAATAAGCCTTTAATCTCCTCTTCTTTTCAATTCTTATCGGACCTTTTCTTTTATTGTATTTCTTACTTCCCTTTATTCGATCTTTAATTGTTTTCTATTTTTCTTTTGCGTCTTTTGATATGGATTATCCTTTTTGTTTTTGCTAACGGAAAGAGGGAGAGATGGATGCTCCGTCACCATGCACGTCTATTTTCAGTTACGTGTGTTCTTCTTCTTGTGATCTTTTGCCAAGAAGAATCATATTTTAGGCGGCGAACATCACAGTGGCTGTCATAGATGGGGTGCAGAAATTGTAACAAGCAAGGAAATTTCAATTCTGATGGAGGTTTTTGTCCACTCAACAGAAGCCAATCCCGTCGTCGACTGTTCCGTTCACAATCAGAGAATCAATCATGTTATGCTGTGCTCTTGAACTAGCTAGCGACATTTTAGATGAATTATTCAGTGCGCATGAGTGGAGTGGTTCGAGTCCTTTTAATCTGTAGAAATTGAAGCTTTCAATCAACATCCATCAGCGATTTAGAGGAGTTCTTGAGACTAAATTTATCGACATAACTCAGGATAATTTAACATTAATTCTCATGTTTTCTAGCTAAGAAGCATCCACAGGGATGCTTCCAAAGCCAAAGTAACTGTGTTGCAATACAGAGGCAGAAAAAGAGGGAGGACTGCCTATAATTTTCATAAGCTGTTTCGTATCTATAGCTTTCTTTAATAAAATGACTTCGAAATCTAATAATCTTAGTTTATTTAATAATTTTGTAATGTGACTAGGAGGGTTACCCTTTTGTATAGTTATAATTGTCTATTACAGCGCAAGATGGATATTGTATTTTAAAATGTATTTTGCTTGGAAAAATATTAAAATATTTTTTAAAATACCAACATAAATAATTTGATATAAAAATAAATAAATAAAATAGCAAAACACCCCAAGACTCGCATGTTCTTGGGTCGTCGGGAAAAAAGGAAAAAAGGAGAAAGATGCATATCCCTAACGTGATCACTCTCAGAATACGAAGAATGGTAGTCCAATGCAAATAGCTGTTACGCAAACTCATCGGTCAGATAACTGAATCTTCGAAAGTTAGGCGTTTTCGAAAAGTCGGTTGGAAGTACATGCGTTAAGCGACAAGCAATCATCATCATCAAAGGGCTGGAAAACTAAAGCAAAAGCAACTGCACTCTGAGAAATATTTCTTCTCGTCGACCATCTGCTAGGTATATATTCTGTAAGAAAGTGAAAGGAGACAGTGATGGGCATCCATCACCAGATCTTTATGGTGCAGAAACAATATAATGCCTTGCCTTGATCTTGGGACTTGGAAGAAAGTTACAAGCGTGGAGTTGATATTGATCTTAGTTTAACCATATGGTTTCTTTTATTTTCTGTATATACAACAATTAGACAATGCATCTGGATTTATTTTCTGGTTACCAGCAGACATAGATCGGGACAAACTTTCTTCTCGAACTGATTAGTATTCTATTTCAGCCAGAACATTAATTTCGAAAGTTACAAATTCATGTTACGTATAGACTAGATACGCAATCAAATCTGGGGAAAACTGACACAGAGAAACTTAAACGATAATTCTTTGCATCGTTCTTTATCTTGAGAATAGCAAGAGACGATACAGTGACATATGTATTATGGTGAGTGATGCGCGATCGATGGATACCAGACTAGAGCTCTTCCGAGGTCGGCGGGAGACCCTCACCAGTCATTCCCGGCCCTCAGGTCTGCTTGCCCTAGCTATATGCCCATCTGGCTCTTAGATTAATCACAATCTCACAAATATTAGTTACAGAGGTGGTATATATAGCAATGTTCTTGTGTTGTTTTAATTCCTTAATGCCAAATGTAATCTTCTTAGCAGCATCCAACCTTCGTACCAATCTAGACGGCCTAGCTTTTAGTCTAGACTAGCATAGTTGCTAGTTGTTTCTATGCTGTAAAGATAATTTCATAATAAAAAAAAAATATTTGTTGGCAAGATAATGAATAAAATCATATTAAAAAAATATATGTTTTTCGTTAAACTGTTTTTTTCTGATTAATGTAAGTTTTTTTTTTACGACAAAATGGTTTTCTTATTAGCAAAAGAAACAGTAATAAAAAAATATATATTCATGAAAATTGCAATGATTTGAACTAAAAAAGAAAAAAATATATTTTTAATTAAAAATCTATTTTTTTATTCATGCATTTTAAAAAAAATATATTAAAATAAAAAATAAAAACAGCAATCCCTTAAAAAACAAAATAAAAAAAAGATATATGCACCTGAAACTATTTTTTTAATGCTCAGAAACATTGGATCATAAAGCCTACACACTTAGGGTTTTTTAGTTTATTTTTTAGTTTTATTATTTTATATTTAAATTAAAAATTTAATAAAAATTATTAAAACCAATTAAATCTATAATTAATACCGTAAATTTAACAAGTTAATTTATAGCATGAAAACTATTATTTATTTGTTTAATTTTATATTGTTTTTATCCTTTAATTTAAAAAAGTACTACACAATTTCACTTAATAATATTTTTTATTTAATTTAAATTTAAAAAATATAATTTTATTATCTATTATTAATTATCTATATTTGTTATCTTAGTGTTGAGCGTTTACCATGGTTTTTTACTTTAAATGAATTTGCTTAATTAATTTAACTTTAAATTTTTATTTAAATTCTTTTTCTTTTTATGGATTTTGTCCTTCAATGAATTGATCTTTTCAATTTTTGTTTTTTAAAATTATTCTTATTAATTTCATAAATTAATCCAAACTAATTTAAATTAATTACTTTTTTTATGTTAATATTATTTAAAAATATCATTTAATTTATAATTAAAATTTTTTATAAGACACGTTAATAATACACAAATATATTTTTTACCCTTCAACCCGCGGCATAGCCCGTGCCGCTAGTCATTTTTTATACAAAATGCAAATGTCCCAACTTGAATAATATCTTCCTCTTTGAACATAATTGAAGAAACCCTAACCCTAGAATTGCAGTCATGGCGTCCAGGAAGAAACAATTAGAAGGAATCGCATTACTCTCAGTGTACAACGACGACGAAGAAGACGATGAAGAAATGGAAGATCTCCATTACCAACAACCACATAACGACATGGAGGAAGATGCTCTGAAGGATGATAACGCCGTGGCTACCGAAGCAGAAGCAGCTACCTATCGTCGAGATTCAACTCCCAAAGGAGGACTTTTACGGCTGTTGAAGCCGCAGCAGCAAGGAGGGACTATTAATTTGGAAACAAAAAGAGGTAATAGAGGAGGGAGGCTTGCTATTGTTGATTATGGCCACGATGAAGTTGCTATGTCCCCTGAACCCGAGGTAATTCCTTTGTTTATTTTTTTGAATTGTATGCCCATGTACTGCTCTCTGTGTTAATTTTCGTATGCTGTTTCTTTTGTTTCGGATTAATTGAGTTGTTACTTTTGCAGGAAGGGGAGTTTGAAGAGAAGCTTCAAAGTGTCAATGGTAGGCGTTGCCCATCTTTTTATCTATTTATGTATGGATTCATGGATCGATTTTAACCATTTTTTTCTTAATAAACCATTGGAGTTTGTTCCCCCATTGTTTGCGTGTTGTTATGCAGTTTGTTTTAAATATGATTTTGCTTGTTGTAAATGTGAATTTGTATTATTTGTGTTGAACATCTGTGATGGTCAAGTGGCATTCAGATTGAAAAACATATTTATGATGGTTCTAGAGGAGTTAGGTTAGTTATTATTGAATATAGACTTAATAGGACAAATTATTTTTTAAGTTAGTGGTTTCCTCTTACGTTGCATATGATTTAATGCTATTCTGCTTTGAATACAAGTGTTGTTTACAAGTTTTCTCAGAAACTGACTGTAAGATGAATGGATGCATCTGCGAGCAACAAAAAGCTCCTTCTTATGTTGTATTTTTGTTTGACCACTTTTTGAAATATGCAAGCAATTACAATGAAATGAGACAAATCAAGTTTCTCAGTGTTTCTTAGTTAGAATGCTCATGCTGATCATTGGTTAAATTTGTTTGTAACAGGTGTTATCCAAGAAAAATCTTCTCCAGGAACTGCTCATTTTTTATCTCCCAGTTTTCAAGCAGCTCCACAATCATTTGAAAATTTAGGACCATCACAGCTTGATGAAATAAATGATACCACTAATGAATCAGAAGCTGTCAACACTGAAGGTGCTAATGAGGTTCCTGCAGAGGGTGTTAATCCATTTGATAAATTTCTTCCTCCACCACCAAAAGAGAAGTGCCTGGAGGAGTTGCAAGCAAGTTTCTTTCATTTCTGCTGTCAATACGTGCTTTATAACTTTGCTATCTCTGGTGCTTCTGTCAACTTTGTTTACTATATACACCCGTTTTTACAAAATATATGCCTTTTGTTTTTCTGGAGATTTTTTTTCTTGAGCAGGGTTGAGTTGGGAATATTCTGATTAGGATGCTGTTATTACTCATTGATCCTCAGTACATTTTGATTTAAAGATCTGATCCTTTAGAAGGACATTGGTATTTTTCACTTTAAAATCTGAAACTATTGCAGGACATTGCAGAGTATCGCCTCACAGAACTATTCTTCATTTTCTGAAATTATTCCCACAGATCTTTTTTGGCTTGAGTAATTTGGATTGCGTTTTACAGTTTGGTTACCATGAGTAATCTTAGACAATCCTCGTTTAGTTCCTTTGTTGTTTTGCTGCTGTGGGTTATGTTAGAAAATGCGTTGGTTGAATCATGGTTCTTTCCCAAAATTAAGAATGCATGATATTTTTTGGAACATAAAATGAACTGTCTTTCATGTATTCAGATGACGTAGTGTAATATGATTGGTTTGTGATTACAATATGTAGCACATTGTACATGCTCTTAACAGATTTTCCCCTCTTCATACTGTGTTATTTGCAGAAAAAAATTGATAAATTTCTTGCTTTGAAGAAAATTGGGAGAAGCTTCAACTCAGAAGTCTGCAATAAGAAGGATTATAGGAACCCTGACTTCTTACTGCATGCTGTGAGGTATCAAGTTATTGATGAGATAGGATCTTGCTTCAGTAACGATGTATTTGACCCTCATGGATATGACCAAAGTGACTACTATCTTGAGCTAGGTTATTGCTGTTTCTTTCCACAGTCCCATTACTGTCTTTGACTTGGATTTTCTAATATGGGTTTGGGGTTCCTTTAAGTTCACTTGTAATTTGGTTAGTTATGAAGATCATGTGTTTTAACTGGAGCTTATGACTTAAAACGGAAAGTCTGCACTTATTTTGATACCAGGGATGTGATTCATTTGTAATAGGAAGGGACTGATCACAGGCCTCTGATTCTTTCTTACAGTTCATCACACCCGACATAATATTTTGTGTTATATATGATGTCACACTTTAATATGTACCCTGCTTGCCATAACCTTTTCATACATCAGCCACAAGACTCAAATAACAAAACCTTTCATGTCATGGAATTTTGTATTTTTTTCTTTACAAATGTTGGATATTTAAGTTTGTGTTTTTCCCTGATAAACAAATAGACTTGGTTTTCCGGCTTGGCTGAAGATTTATTCAGATTAGGGCCTGCAGTATGCCTTTATTTGGGATTGAAAAGCTTGCATTGCTGAATCAATTTCTCTAGTGTCTGGTTGTTTTTCAAAGTCACTTGAAGCCCTAATTTTTTTGCAAATAGAGTTTGTCTTTCCATTGAATATAATTTCCTGGCAATGACCTTTAGTATATTTGTAAAGCAGAGGTTGGCATGAGGCATGAAAGGGAGAGGAAGGAGCGAGAATCAAAGAGAAGTACAAAGGTCGAATTTGTTATGGGGGGGATTCAGCCTGGAGTGGTTGTACCTCCAGCAAAGTTCAGTATGCCTATTCCAGGTCCTAAAAAGTTTCTGTGACTGTAGGCATCGACTTTATGAGATAATTTTCCCCTCAATGTTGTATTTTACAATGGTCTCCCTGAGCTGATTTTTCTGATGTTTCAGTTTTCACTGCTAGTGGGGTGCGTCCATCTTCAAATGCAGCTGATGCAGCTCCTCTTGAGGTTAGACAGAAGAAGAAGTCAAAATGGGATAAGGTTATCATCTCTGCATGTTGCTCATATATGCAACCTTATGATTGCGCTGATGCTGAGGAACTACCATTTTGACTATTTTGTTTGCTTTCAGGTGGATGGTGATGGAGGGAATTTACTAACTGGTGGACAGGATTCTTTAGCTGCAGTAGCGGTAGCTCAAGCAGCACTATTATCTGCAGCTAATGTTGGTTCTGGATACACAGGTTTTGTGTGAGTTCCATTAGATCCTTTGAACAATTTATTCATGCTCATACTTTTTTGAGCACCTTTCCCCGTCCTTCTATGCCCTTGAGTTTCTGTTTAAGTGCTTTGATATGATCACAGTAATGAGGTGATTAGGATTGCTTTGGTTGTTGTGCATATCTAGTAATTGGATTTGAAGGACAGCCAGCCCTTCCACGGGAGTGAGTTTTCTGGTGGGTTTGGTATGAAGATTAAAAGTTTGGTATGAGCTATAAATTTGTGGTGAGAAATTTATAATGTTCTGTTTGGTTACTTTGAGAAAGATGTATTATTTAAATATTTCAGGAAACGAAAAATAAAGAAGAATTGAATTCTTTGGACCTCTTTAAGAATAAGGGCGATCATGACAGGATTCTAAATACTTACTAATCAGCCACTAAATACTCCAGTTATGTGACTTGGGGATCAGGATGCTTTTTGTCTATTCAAAAACCTTACTATGGTCCCCAGATTGTTGTCATTGTATACATTATACGTAAAAGAAGTACAAGGGCAATGCGCAGGTTTACGAACTGACAAGAACTTTCTTTGTTGACCAACTTCGAAGTTTAATAAATTGATGATGCATAGTGATCCATTTTCATGTAGCAGGCAGCAGAAACGGCGAGAGGCAGAAGAAAGAAGATCCGGAGAAAGGAAGTTGGAAAGAAGATCTTGAGCATTTTGTCATACGCTTCTGCAATGAATTCAGGATATATACCATTTTGGGGATGGACAAAATTGCTCTCGGCAACATTGCTTTGTTCTTGTTAACATGCTAATTTTTATAAAAGAAATTGTATTTAATTGTAACTAAAAGCTAAATTTTGTAATTTTCAGCTTGAAGTGTAATATAGCTTATAGCATGAGGTCAACGTCTTCTGCTTGCTGTGCACTTGTATGTGATCAGCTGACGGGTTTTTGCAGGGAGCAACCATGGTTATAAAACACGCCCAGCCTCGTTGGCTTTCTTTTTCTTTTTCACATCAATGTCAAATTGACGTTCATGGTTGCTTAGTACTCCTTTGCTCATGCAGCCATGACATGATTGAATGAACATTTCTTCGCATTTGCATTGTCATAAGACGCTTTTGATCCTCAATATTTTTTTAAAATGTATTTTAAAAAATTACTTTTGATTTGATTTCATTTGATTTTTGGTATTTAATATAATTCTTGTTATGGTATCAATAAATAAAAGTTTAGGGGTGAAATTAAAAGGGAGATAATTGAAAACTAAGAAGGGTAGGGACTGAAATGATAATATGAAACATGCAAATCTTGGATAATTACTTTTGTCCATGCTGACTCTGACGACACATAAAAATCAATTTTAATTCTCATTATCTATTTGTTGTTCAAATAATTTTTTTATTTGATTTGATAATTTTTTAATATCTAGGTTTTGTTCATGTTGATGTTGTTTTGAATAAATTCACAATGTATTTTTTTTTATGTTCAATTATGCTCATTTATATTAATTGAATTTGTTAGAATATTTGTGGTGGACATGATTGGTGAAATCATTAATTTATGGTGAATTAATGTAAATTATGTAATGAAAAGAAATAAATCAAAATCCAAGTCGCCTGTTTATTATTATTATTATTATTATTATTATTATTATTATTATTTCAAATGCCTCATAATAAAAAAAAAAGAGAGAGAGAGTAAAGATTAGGCTTTGTTATGTAGCCTAAATTTCAAATCATTATCCTAGAAGTGTGTGTATATTAGTATTTGTGCACAATATATATTTTTATTATTAAAATCAAACAATAAAACAAATTATCTTAGATAAAATGTTTTAAATTTATTTTAGCATACATTTATTTCTTAATTTTTCTAATTTCATTGTTATTTATGATTAATGATTGTTTTTATTTATTTATATAATGATTCTTAATATATTTAATTAGAAGAGTGCATAAAATTTTTTATTTATAATTAGAAAATGTTTATGTAAAAAAACATGTTGAGAAATTCTACATGTTCTTTTTCTAACCATGTATTGATATTTTCAATTTGATTCGTATTTTTTTTTGTTTTTTTATCTTTTTATCAAAGTTTTATTATTTTTAATTTTATCCTTTAATCCAAGTTTATAGTGTATCATTTTTTTTATTTTGATTTTTAATTTTTTAATTTTTTTAATATATTTTTCTTTTCGATAGAACTCTTAAATTGAAAATTTGTTATTTTTCTTCATCATTTTCCTATCATATTCCTTCCTTCCATGTTTAATTTAATAAAAATTAAATATTTATATTTTTTTGTTTATTATCATTTATATTTTTTTTATATTTCACATAATTTAAATAAAACAAATTTATTTAATTGATCGAGATTATAACCCAAATTATTATTTAAGTGTATAGAGGGGTAGTCTCGAACGTGGTGTAACTGGGGCACAGCTGGGCTGCGTAGAAAAGAGAGTTATTAGCATGCTGTCCAGCTTCCCCTCTCTTCAGGGCAGAGTGGGCGGTAGGCGCCTTGACCCCATAGTCTAATGAATGCCTGCACTGGTCACTAGAAAGTGATCCTCAAGGATTGATTGATTACGAATGGGCACACTTTCTATGTACATTCCTAGGTCTTTCCCAGCCGAAAGGAATTCCGAAGCAGCCATGGCATGACCTCGTTTACCTGGCTCTCTTTCGGATGCCATCTGCACTCTCATATTCCTTTGTAGCATAGATAGCACTCTTTTCTTCCCCATTTCGTTCTCCCTTGCCGATCACCATAGCCAACAGCAGAGGCCCTTGGCTACTCGACACAATTATTCTCCCCTCCACTCGTGTCTCGGAGACATCGAAGATTATTGTATTTCATCATCGCATTATTGCATAAATCTAGTTCGACTGTGATAAGATGTCTTTGCATTGTAAGTTTGAGATTCCCAGTCAACATTACTTTGGCTAAAGTAGTGATAGAGGCCCGTCCCCCCCTTTCTATGCTATGTGTGAAAGTGAAGCATATCTCAACTACATGGGATCATGATGCTTTCTGCAGAAAGAACTTTAAGCATGGATAACATTGTCAGTGAATATACCATCTCGCTGATTAGCTGGTTACATATAGTATTAAATATATTTATTATTAATAAAAGTTTTTTTATATTTTATATTTATTTATATCCAATTAATAAATCTAAGATTTAATTAATGAATGTAGCGTATAAATATAGTTCATAAAGTAAAAATACTTCAAAAAAAATTATAAAATTATTATAATTATGAAATTTTTATTATATTAAAGTATTGTTTTTAAATATTCTTGATCAATATTTTATTAAGATTCGATATTAATCAAAGTTACTGAAACCGATATGTATTATGTTCTTTCTTTCATGAAAGTAAGTAGTTGTTTCTATAAACTAAGACATGCAAAATATTTAGAATAATATGTAGGTATTTGTCAAATGACATATATATTAAATTAACTTGTAAAAGAATTTTATATAAAAAGATTACGTATGTTTATAAAATTACTCACATGATAATTGTGTAAATAATATTTAAACTTGAAATTATTAAATTATATTATATAAAGAATGTTATGTTTTGATCATGATAATATGTTATTCTAATCAAGGGTAATAGATATACATATATTAGGTACATTATAAATTATATGAAGAATTCGAGCAATCAAGATACGATTCATCATCTTAGTTAAGTTATGAAAAATATTTTATATGTTATTAAATTCTCAAATAGTATTGATTATGAAATCCTTGAATTAGATGGAATAAAATTTGAAAAGAATTTTACATTTTAATTAAAAAATTAATGATTATAGTGTTGATAACTAAGATGATTTAACAAAACAGGTATACTCCATGCTATAATATTTAAATCGAAACATTCTTGATGAAAAGATAATAATTACACTGATATACTAGTTACTAAAAAGTTAAGTTAAATTACTTATAAATTTCTTAATATTTGAGGATCATAATTAGTTGTTAAATATTGTATACTTAATTTTCAAATATAAATCAATTAATTATTTAATTGATAATAAATTAATTTATTTAATTTTTTTTTTAGGATTATGATTTATATTTGAGTCAATTTATTAGGGAACCTAATACGTCACATATATAAGATCATTGATTAAAAGTTAAAATGGAATGATTAATTAAGTGTAACTTGATTTTAAATAATTTTAAAAACTTAGGATTATGATGTAATTAATACAAGGAATTACAATTTAAGATCTAAAAATAATAAGTAAGGACTTGATTTAATATATTTATAAGATAAACCTAAAATAATATACGTGATGTTAATTAAGAGACAAATTAATATATTTTTTATTTTTAAAATATTTAGATTTTTTATAAATAGAATGTTTTGCCTTTTATTTTCTAAAGTAATAGGAGTATAACATAAAAACACCTAAAATACAAAAAAAAAAGAGACCGAATATTAGATTTCTTATAATTTGTAACAATTTCGCATTGAAAATAAATATTTAAATATGAAAAGAATATATAATTTTTAGATAACTTGAGTATAAATTCTTTAAATTTATTGCATGGTGAAGGCTCCAAAAAAAATAAATTTTTTTATTTTCACTGTATATATGTATATGTGGTTTTGAAAACCTTACCAGTTACCACCATATATATATATATATATATATATATATATATGAAGGATTGACCCTATTTACATATTTGTATATATGAATTAGATTTGACCATTTATGGCAATTGAACGCTTTGCATGGAACGTACAAGGAATCTGAATCCTACGATGATTATCCATTTTCTCAACTTTTAAGAATTACAAAAACATCTTGGGCCCTGTGAATCCAACGAACTACTTTTATGTCTTTGAGTGTTCTTTTAGTAATCAAATGCTCATTGGTTTTCTCACATTTCCAGGAAATCCTTAAGCTACTCCTTAGACGCGCCTTTCCTGATCGGGAGTTGCATGTATCAGAGAACTAACTCGGAGCACGAATGACTGTTGCATTGTAGGATTTGATATTTGCATATTTGACAGCAAGAGCATTCTCGGATCAGTTTTATATCAACTAAGATTAAGTTCTTTATTAATCTTCGACCTGATCATTTAATAAATCTTTGCAGATGTTATTCAATGAATAAAGCAAATCTCCTTATCACTATATCAGTCCCTTTAAGATTTTGTAAATATTTCTTCAATGAACATATAATAAGAAGTCTGCCTGTTCCTTGCATACGAGTCTCGAAATAAATGTTCACGAGGCTCATGCAATTATGTCCCTGCTACTGCAATTTTCACTTTGAAAATGCTCAAGGTGGGTATAATTCAGGTTATTAATTGTATTTTCCAGGAGTTATGCCAAGCTTGCCAGGGAGATTTTTCACTTCAAAAATGGTTATGGAGGATTAGTCCATGTTATCTAATGTTAGCAATTTTCCCATATCCATATCCATTTGGTAACCGGCCGAGCATACTTTGATTAATATTTTTTTGAGATAAATGGGGATATGGTTGTAGTTGTTTTTTAAAATATTTTTTATTTAAAAATATATTAAAGTAATATATATTTTTATTTTTAAAATTTATTTTTAATATCAACATGTAAAATTACTAAAAAAATAATTTTAAAAAAATTACTTTTAAAATAAAAATAAACAGAATCTTTATCGTTGACAATAGAACATGAGATAGTTCTGGAATCCCTTGCATGAATCCATATGTGAATATTATTAATTAATAAAAAAACTAAAAAACAAGGCTACGCCTCTCTTTGCAAAACACTATATACATACTATATTTCCCCCCACCTTCTTTTACTTCTTTTTTTTTTATCAATCTATCTTTTTTTTTTTAATTTCAGTTATGTTCTTAAACATTATATTTATTAAAAATTAAATTTTAAATTATTTAGTTGATTAACTCAAGTTTTTTTTAAATTTTACTCATCAACTTTAGATTTATTAAAAATTAAAATTTATAATTTTTTTTAATTTATTTTTTGTTAGGATATTATAGTCTCATAATCTGGCATACAAATTGATAGATTAATTCGGATTGATACGAATCAAACTATTATATTTTTATCTTAATATGTGTTAAAAATCTTATCTTAAATATTTATTTTGAGTCAAATTATATTTTTTATTGGTCATCAAAATTGTCATCAAACCCACCAAATTGACCAAGTTATATCAAATTAATCTTTACATGGTTTAATTTTTTTCAACTAGAAAAAAATATTAGCAACATCTAGATATTTTTTATCAAGTTTAAAAAAAATAATTGATTCTACTCGGAGTATAACATCATTAACAAAAACTAATTGAAAAGGGAAAATTATTATTCCCTTCCTCACATGTTATTATTATTCATCAGAACAATAATTTTTTTTTCTTTTTTTGTGTGTTTTTTATTTTTTTTAATTTTACATTTCAACATTGAATTTATTAAAAATTATTTTTTTTTAATGTAAGGTTATTATAGTTTTAGAAAAACATCTTGACATTGGGTTGATATTTAATTTTACAATCGTTTTTTTTATCATATTATTAAATAAAAAATGATCTATCGTATTTTTAAATAAAAATTAGTTAAAAAAACATAATTATCATGAATCGGGTTTCATAATTTATTTCAATTTACTTTTAATAAAATTATTGCGATCTTAGACAAGTGCAACCATGTTGGGTTGGTGCTTGGTTTTTTAAGCACTTTTTTTATCATATTATTAAATAAAGAATTGTTCCATAATAAACATAATTGTTAAGAATTAATATTTATGATTTATTTTGATTTATTTTTTATGAGGTTATTATAATTTTAGAAAAACATCTTGATATTGAGAAGGTGCTCGGTTTTGCAATTATTTATTTATTTATTTATATAATATAATTAAATAAAAATATTTTTTGAAATATAAAGCTATTAAATTCAATGAAGTTCATCATTTATATAGTGGGATTGACAGATTAATTTAAGTTACTTCGAGTTGATTTTAACATGTTATTGTTTTAATATTAAAAAAAAAATAATATCAGCTTGAAAATACTTTTAAAATTAAATTATAATTTAATATTTATTTGATTGTTTTAATCCATCAAGTTAACTAGGTAATGTTCGTATAACTACTATATAATTTAATTTGAAGCGTAAGTGAGGCAAAGATTACAGTAAAAAGGTTCCAAAACTCATGGAGTTGAATTTAATAACATTGTAAAAGAATTTTCTTCGGTCTTGACATTATGTAAAATATTTTTTGGTTCCGCTGCAACATAGCATAGGGCAATATCTAGAATTGCATCGACTAAATCACTCATGTTTGATTATAGGTTGAACTACTTTTTTTAAATTAAAAAAATAAATAATTTGCAGGTATTGCTAATATCCTTTTCATTTGCAAGAAAAATTTGAATTATCAACCCAAAATTTGATGCATCAATTTTTTTTTTTTTAAATATCAAAGTTATAGATTTTTTATGAATTCAAATCAATTAAAACTGTTTTAATTCTGTTAAATCCATGATTGAAATAAAAAACTTAGTTACTTTAATAATATTATTTTTTAAAATAATTTTTATTTAATTATATACTAATAAAATATAAGTTATCAGAAAAACATCTAGATAACATTTTAAAATAATAATGATGGGCTATAAAATAAAAGCTTGCTAATATTACAAAAACATAGCTATAATTTTATTTGAAAAAAAAAGTAAGAAATAAATAGTATTTAATAAAATAATATCTAAAATATATTCTTAATCAATTTAAGAATTTAATATATTTATAATATTTTAAATTAATTATTTAAAATATATTTAAATTAAAAGGAAAAAAAAAAGAATAGGCCAAATGTACGGGCATGGGTAGCCCATCACAGCTGGCACGCTAAAAAAACCCGATACAAATAGGCATGCCAGCGAGGTCCATGTGTTGTACTTAATTAAAAAAACTCATGCAAGTGAGCATGCTAGCTATGGGTAATATAAAATTTTAATTATGTATATATCACGTGAGTAAAGATATTTAATTTTTTAATGTAATAATATTTTCAAGGAAAGTCTTAGAGTTTATAAAAGTTCAAATTTATAAGCAAGTAAAATAATAATTCACAAAAAAACATGTTATGAGCACAAATATAATATTAGCATACATCATAAATATATATTCAAATTTATAATTGATGTTAATTCAAAGTCCTAGCATTTATACTAATAATATAAATATATATATATATGTTTAAATTAAAATAAAAAAAATATTTATTTGTTAAAGCATTTTAAGATAATAAAACTTTTATTATTATTGTTAATAATGAATCTTTCATTTATCTTTAAAGCTTATCACATGTGAAACTCTGATGTTTATAATATTTTTTAAAATTTTAATAATATCATCTTGATATAAATATACTTTTAAATAAAAATTTTAAACTAAAGAATATAAAATTCAAATATCTCCCAGCAAGATAAACCTAAACTCTAGATTTGAGAGGAAAATTAAATCATAAAAAACAATAAAAACATTAAAAATAAGGTGAGAAAGAGTAAAAAATTCAAGTTATAAACTCTTTCTTCACCCTCTTTTTATAATGAATTTTAAAAATGAAAAAGTTAAAAAAATTATTAAAAAATAATTTTCACTATTATCAACTATCGGTTAGCTGTCATAAATCCATGATTAAAACTAAAAAATACCAAGAGTTTTTTTTAGAAAAATAATATTTTTTTAAAATTAATTTCTCATTTACCTGTAATTTATTTATTTAAAAATGATTTCTAACAAATCTTTCTCATGTTTTTTTTGTCTTTTTTTAAATAATAATAATTTTATTATAAATTGTTGGATATGAATTAACATAAACTATCAAATTAAGTTTTTAAATATACACATATCTATCATCTTGTTAAATCTAATTTACTGGTCATCAATAACTAGAACAAAATATATATACACTAAATGATAATATACCCTGTAGTCACATGTTTTTTTTTTAATTAATTATACTATCATAAAATTACTAAGAGAATCTAGTAGTTTTAATTGATTCTAAATCTTTTTTCTCAAGTCATCCAAAACTAATAGATTAAAACACATTGATTATCTTACCTCTTACATGGACGTGAATTAAAGATTATATAAGTAATCTTAAACTCCTAACTAAGCAATCCAATCATCTTTTTCACAATGTTCTTCTTCATACAAAAAAGAAAGAAGCTGTAGGTATTTGGTAACACGAAATTTTCGTTATTGGCGGTCCATTACCATTTAAATTCGAAACATATTGGTAAATAGTACAAATTTTATTTGACTATGGCCATGTAAGATGCGGGGCAATTAAGGATTTGTCAGTGAAAAAACAAAACACCACACTGCAGAGACGAGAATTGCGACCAAGCAATTTATAATAATAATAATAATAATCTAACATTACTTGCAATTGTCTAACGTGAAACATGGAGCTCCAACCGTCAAAAACGTACACAAAGTCTGCAAACTAGCTGCTGAAGTGATTAATTAAAATGAATATTTTATTTGTTTTTTATTTAAATTTAAAATAAATATTAATATATCAAAATAATTTAAAAATATCAAAAAAATATTAAATTAATATAAAATAAAAAAATCTAAATTCTTTTGCAAATACTTTTGGTAGTTGGCTCTCATCAGCTAGGTTAGATAATGGAAAAGATAAATTTTTACTGGATAATTATTTTTTAATATATGAAGATTTATTTTCAATATTAGTGTAGAAACTATATAAAATTAAAAAAATATAATTAAAAATCAAAAAATTAAAAAAAATTATAAATATTTTTTTTGGCAAGTAAAGACAAACATTTTTTTAATTTTTAAGTTAGACAAACATATCATATCATGCTGAAGCGAAATGGCAGAGAGCAGTGAAAAAGTGAAAATGAAGCGATAAAGGTGAGCTCTGATATCTAAGCTATTTGTTTGTCTTTGCATGGAAATAGAGACGTTAGAGATTCGTACACTGTTGCTGTTCCTTCGCACGTTGGGTCCTCCTGCTCAGCCCCTATTTATTATTATTATTATTATTATAAACCGCTACTTTTAACCGTTTCACGTGAAAGAATTCCCCACAAGAAAACAAATCTTGAGAGAAAATAAATAATGATTTTCTCATGTTTTATCTGACGGGTAAAAGTGGACAGAAATATTCTCATTTAGCTGCCACTGTTTGATATTCTTCTTGCTATTGCAACTTCATCCCTATAGTTTAGAAAAATGGATTATTTAGTCCTTGGGGCTTCAAAATTGCACATCCGATTTTTATATTTTTAAATTCTTTAATATATCTTAAGTTCATTAATAAAACCTATGCTATTGATTTTTTAATAAAAATTAAAAGGAAAAGAAAAGAAACTGATTAAAACTAGTTAAGGGACTATCTAATTGTTTTTTATACTATAGAAATCAATTAATTATTTTTCATAAACAACAAGGATTAAGTTATGAATTTTTATTTTTATTCCTACTGAAAAATAAAAAAAAGAATTCAACAACGTACCAGCAATCTTTTTTTTTTAACGTGAGAAAATCTCATTATGTTAACATAAAGTAATATAAGTAACATAAACTTACTTGTAGAAAAACGTGGAATCTCACTAATACAACTAATTAACTTTCTAAATTTGAAATTAAATTATTCAGTTTAGATTAGTGTGATTTTGCCTATAATTGACACTACGGAGATGATGAAAATGGGTGGAGAGTAACCATCTAGGTGGTGGTCAAGTGGTAAGGACTTGGGATCAAGGGGTTTGCTCCCTCTGTGGTCTCAGGTTCGAGTCCTTGGTTGCTCATATGATGACCACTGGAGGCTTACATGGTCGTTAACTTCAGGGCCCGTGGGATTAGTCGTGGTGCGCGAAAGCTATCCCGGACACCCACGTTAATCTAAAAAAAAAATAGGTGGAGAGTGATATTTATTTATTTACTTATTAATAATAATCAAGGAATTTATTAATAGATACTAGTGTCAAAAAAGCCAAAAAATAATACAATTCTCTATTTATGGAAAAAAAACCAAATAAAAAAACAACTCTGAAATAATTATGAGCATGTGTGGGATTATGATAGTTATTATATAAAAAAATTATTTAAAAACACAATAAAATAATACATATTTTTTATTTTAATAACAACACATTAAAATGATAATAAATAAAACACAAGAAAAGGGTAAAACCTCACAAGCACACGAACTCTACAAATTGTACGGCGCAACGTTTGAGGTGCAAGAGCATGAATTTCGGCGCTGCAACTGGGAGAAGAAAAGAAAATGACATTACTAGAGAGTTTCCCCAATCTTGTAATATTTTTAGACAGAAACACATAAATAAGAACACCCAACAACCGTCAAACATGTGGTCGTCAAAGCATCTGCTTTCTCTATTGACACTTGCTGCTGTTGTTCGTGGCTGTAGAATAATTACTAGTTAATTTCTGTTTCTTGAAATACATTTTATTTTCCCCAACAAAACAAATTCTATAAAGCAGGAAAACATGCAATGCTCTTATGAAAAAGCTGTCTTTTAGGTTCCATTATAAATATTGCTATAAAGCCATGCATACACATGCAGTCCCTAATCTTTTCAGTAAACATAAGATGGGCAGTGGCCATGCCTCCTCTTTTCCCATAAAACCATGTTAATATTTAATTAATCATATGCAAAACAAAATTAATAAAAGTTTGGCTTTTTACTTCAATACGTGATGATCTCTATCTTATACATTTAATTGATATAAAATAGATTAAACTATACGATATGATTTAAGATATAAATTGTTACATGCATTGTGTTTATGTCTTCATTGCATGGTAATAAGTGAATGTGCAGGCACTACAGTCTACAGCTACTCTGCTATTAAAGAAGTTGAATAAATTTATTATGGAGGAGGAACAGGGAGGCAGTCAGGCAACGGTCATATTCAGTTTGAGAGAGTTACTTGAAGGGCAGTTTAGGGATTGTCGAAAAAGTTAACGTTAACTATTGGTTTTGCTAAAAAAAAAAAGACACATAAATATAGATAGGCATAAACCCTGTAGAGAGAAAGGAAGGCAAGTTTAGTGCGCGGCAAGTGCAAGTTCTCTCTCTCAATTTGTACTCTCTCTATTTCTTTCTTTCTTGCTTGCCTTTCCGTCTCTCTCTCTCTTTAACCCTTTTGTGCTTTTGTCTTTCTTTCTTTCTTTCTTTTTTCATTCTCATCCAGTGAATCAAACTGCATTCCTTTGTTTCCCTGTGCTCTTAACTGGCTAGGACTCTCTTGAGATCATCAGTACTTGAGGGTTTCCCTTTCTTTCTCGCTAGCTTATCTATCGGTTTTTTGATTCATTTAGTGGATACTCTTTTTGAGTTTTGAGCTTAAGGAGTAAAAACAAGGGTGGTTTCGAGGGGATTATAAACAATGGCAGCTGATCCAAAGCCGGAAGAGATAAGTCACCCTCCAATGGACCAACTTCAAGGCTTAGAGTACTGTATCGATTCTAACCCATCTTGGGGTATGTTTTTTTCTTTTGAATATCAAGTCTTTTTAGCTTGTTTTAGTCTCTTCTTTTCTAACTTGGTGTTTGTGGAAGCAGGAGAGTCTATAGCTTTGGGTTTTCAGCATTATATCTTGGCTTTAGGAACTGCTGTTATGATCCCTTCATTTCTTGTTCCTTTGATGGGTGGTAATCATGTGAGTCGATTTTTACTATCACCTTCTTCCGATTTCTATGTATCCATTGCTTTAAAAATTGGTACATTGGGCATATGACCTGAAAGAACCTACCATTTGTTTTTAACTTCAAGTAGATCAATTAGACCAGTGAAGGAGGATCTTTATTTATCTATTTATTTGTTTTCGTTGTGGGCTGATACGGTGTGTTTCAGGGTGATAAAGTGAGGGTGGTGCAGACTCTGCTTTTTGTTGAAGGGATCAACACACTTCTACAAACACTGTTTGGGACGCGTTTACCGACCGTAATTGGAGGGTCTTATGCCTTCATGGTCCCCATTGTGTCAATAATTCATGACCCATCTTTGACAAGCATTCCTGATGACCATTTGGTTAGTCTTGTTTTTCTTTTCTTCTTTTACAGTTCTGAATATAGCAGAAAATCTTTCACTTTACAGTTAAAAGTCCATCGTGAGAACCCAGAAGGATCAAGAAGTCCCTTTCGTCAACTTTGTGTGACCCACTCATTAATTGGCTACACTATTTACAAGGCTGTGCTGTATCTAAATTCTCCGAATCCAAGTCAAATCAAATAAAACCGGTGACTTCAATTCTGTATCCACAATGTAATAATAGTAATAATAATAAGTGATATAATTGTAAATGTGATAGTACTAGTAATTATAGAGCGAATGAATGGAATCCATGAAGTGTTGGTGTGTGTTGACAATAGTTTGGAGGGGGAAAAATGAACAAAGTGTTGGATTGACTATTGAGTTATTCCAAATACTCGTTTTGATGATTTGTCATCAGATCAAAAACTAATGGAAGAATTGTATTTTGTATTTGTCTAGAGATTTCTTAGCACAATGAGAGCAGTCCAAGGTGCTCTGATAGTGTCATCAAGTATACAGATAATTCTAGGATACAGTCAACTATGGGCCATTTGTTCCAGGTACTATTACTGATCATGAAAACAAATTTTAGCATTACTTATTATGTTGCTGATTTATTGATCTTATTTTCCTTTCAGGTTCTTCAGTCCAATTGGAATGGTTCCAGTCATTGCATTAGTAGGTTTTGGTCTGTTTGATAGAGGCTTCCCTGTGGTAAAGTGACAATTTCACTGGCATTTTTTTTCTTTTTGCAGGATTTTATTGCCATCGTTTCGTTTTTCTGACTGTTGCTTCTTTTTTTGATGAATCTGTTCCAGACTGGACGGTGTGTGGAAATTGGCATCCCCATGCTTATACTGTTTATAACCTGCTCCCAGGTTTTACACCTAATCCTTAATACTTTTGTTAGAGTTTGAACTTTTTCACTTCACAGAACAATACACATCATATGAATTTAAAACTCAGTCCCTCTTGGTTCTGTATATGCAATATTAAGATTAAAGAGACGAAAATTTTAGTACCTTTTGCATTTTTCCAGGAACTAGTTCAATGATTTGGAAAAAAAAGGGTGTCTTTCTAATTTTTATTTGGTTTTATTTTTCTGTACACGGTGCAGTACTTGAAAGGTTTCCAGACAAAACAACTGCCAATACTTGAGCGGTTTGCTCTCCTTATATCAATCACAGTGATATGGGCATATGCACACCTCCTGACAGCCAGTGGTGCATACAAACATCGTCCAGAAATCACCCAAATTAACTGTCGAACTGATAAAGCCTACCTAATTTCTTCTGCTCCATGGTTGGTAACTCGCTTTTTTCTGTGTTTGGATTATAAATATTTTCACATTTCTTATTTGCACCGGAGGATATATAATAAGTTTCTACATGTCTGGAATCCCTGTTGCCACAGAGTTAGATATGTGCATGTATAGGAAAAAAAACATATGCGAGTGCATGCCAATTTCAAAATGTGATTCAAAACAATTTGATATGAGAACAAACTATTCAAAGACTCCGAAAATTTCTAGACATTATTAATCTGATTACTGTGATTCTGATTATTGTTACAACCTGTTTTTTTTTTTTTTCCAAATTCAGGATAAAGATCCCATATCCTCTTCAATGGGGTGCTCCCACCTTTGATGCCGGTCATTGTTTCGGAATGATGGCTGCTGTTTTTGTATCATTGATTGAGGTAATGGTACAAACTCAGTCAATCTTGCTCTGTTAGTGAAAGCAAGACTAATGACTTCTTTGACAGTCAACTGGAGCATACAAAGCTGCGTCACGCCTAGCAAGTGCCACCCCACCTCCAGCTCATGTTCTTAGCCGTGGTATTGGCTGGCAGGGCATTGGGATCTTATTGGACGGACTATTTGGAACATTGACTGGCTCGACAGTGTCTGTGTAAGTAGCGTAGGTTCTTCTCTCTTGAAGTTCTCATTTCTATGCAACGGGACTAATATTTAAGAAAAACAACAGAGAAAACATCGGGTTGCTTGGAAGCACTCGTGTCGGAAGCCGCAGGGTTATTCAAATCTCAGCTGGTTTTATGATATTCTTCTCTATTTTAGGTGAGAGATTCAGCCAACTAACTATATGCTTATTTATAAAAAGTAACTCGTCTGTATAATTGATCTTCCACCTTCTGGCAGGAAAATTTGGAGCTTTATTTGCATCAATACCCTTCCCTATTTTTGGTGCTGTCTATTGCGTGTTGTTTGGGTTGGTTGGTGAGTAATGGGTTGCTTCTCTTTTGAGATCGTCATGATTCTACCAATTTCTTATCACTTGTAACTGATATTTGCAACATTTTTGGCTTGCAGCTTCCGTGGGGTTGTCATTTTTGCAATTCACAAACATGAACTCAATGAGAAACCTTTTCATCACTGGCGTTGCCTTCTTTCTTGGTTTGTCTGTCCCTGAATACTTCAGAGAATACACTTCCAAGGCCTATCATGGTCCTGCTCATACCAGAGCTGGATGGGTAAATTTCTACCATCCACCATGAAAACAGCTCACATCAGATCTAGTAATATATGGAATATGCGTTCTTATATGGAATTGTGTACTCATCATGACAAGTTAAAGCTGATGATTATGCGTTCGTAATAGTGCGCGCAGTCTATTCATTGCTGCATTCCTTTACAATTGCGCAGGGCAATTGATTATTTTGTTTTATTTGATGTGCAGTTCAACGATTTCCTCAACACTATCTTCTTCTCATCCCCAACTGTTGCGTTGATAGTCGCTGTTTTCTTAGACAACACACTTGACTACAAGGACAGTGCTAGAGATAGAGGAATGCCGTGGTGGGTCAAGTTTCGGACATTCAAAGGGGACAGCAGGAATGAAGAATTCTACACCCTTCCTTTCAACCTTAATCGTTTCTTCCCTCCATCTTGAACTAACTTCAATTCCAAAGAAAGATGATAGAGGAAAAACATCATTTCCAGATCAGGAATATATGTGGGGACCGGGTATTACAACTATAGTTAAGAAGAGTGAAACAAAAGATCAATGTGTTTTGCTTGCAGAGAATATGACTCCTTCCTGCTTTCTCCTCTGTCATTTTCATTGATTTTGTTATGACTTGGGTTGGTCAGGTTTATTAGCCCAAAACTAATTTATTACCAAATTAATGGTGTGATTTTTGGAGAAATTAAATATTCGAATCTCTGAATCTTTTTATCTCTGATGAATTCCAGTTCAATTGCCACTCCAATATTCTGCCCCAGAAGTAAAAAAAATCTGGTGCGTTTAAGTTGAGATCCTACATTTACCATGCTTCTCTCACAACGTATATCGTAGAGACTAGCACAAAGTCAATATAGAAAATGATCAAGAAAAGTAAAACAAAGTCGCCAGCCCAAGCACACGATGTTCTCACATCTCACAACTAGACTTTTCACCCTGATGGATTTCTATTCTAACATTCAACCAAATTTTGTTTTGAAAGGACTCCTCCACTGCCTTCTCTTATCAGTTGCTAGAAAACCCTTCTCTTATCAGTTGCTAGAAAACCTGCATTCATGAACAGTAAAGAGTGTTCGAGTCACGTGGGATCATGCTCGCAGGGTTGCTGGCATTTCATTTGTTTTTTGCGTTGATCGTTTTTTCTCAAAAGTATTGGGCTCATGAGGACCGGGGGATGGGGAGCAAAAGGAGAGAAGAAAGCAACCTATCATAATATTAATATCAGGAACGCATTTAGTGGGAAGATATTATTGAATGGAACATGTGTCTTATATACAAATGGAAAGAATTAAAGGAATTAGAACAAAAGGAAAAAGATTTACAGATACAACCGACTGTTATATAAACAATTAAACAAACGAATGATGCATCAGGCTATCAGCATTGCCATTTGTTGGGGAATCCCGACCGGTGATGTTATGATATTTGCTCATATGATATTTGCTCATAGGAGGCCAAGCACACTGACACAATATTTAACGTGGTTCGGCAAAACCGCCTACATCCACGGGAGAAGTCAATATATTTAGAGATAGAGAAAGAATACAAAACAAATACATGGAGGAGGAGGATTACACCCTCTCATACTCAACTCTCACCTCTCTTTGCTGCACTTGCAGCTGCTGCAATGGCAGCAAGGCTGCTGCCATTGCAGCTCTCTCTTCCTCTCTACTCTCTTCACATTCTCACAATTCTCTTCTCTCATTTTGCTCTCTAACATATGCCTCTATTTATAGGCATTCATGGAAGCTATTCTTGGTTTGTTGTCAACAATGGTGGCTACCAACTCTAACTCATTCAACAATGGTGGCCACCAACTCTAGCTCATTCAACAATGGTGGCTATCAATAGTCAATGGTTGGTACCATCCATTTGTTGCACATGAAATGGCAACCAACCTAACACCATTTTCATTCCTGATGGCATGATCATCAAATGAAGAGCGAAAGCCTTGACTGTGATGCCCGCAGATGTCACTCTAGGCTGATGCAAATCAATTCCAAAACAATAGAAGGTAGAAAAAATTGTGCACCTGAGAACATGCTAGTATGTTTTACACATGCATTCTGGGCACCTTTATGCTGGAATTTGCCAACTATTTTCAAGTTGAACATTCCCAAAGAATGGTTGATTACCCGCGAAGAGAAATTCCTAAAAGGTGCAAGCTCACTGCGTGTAAGCAGAGTTTCCTTTGTGACTAAGTTGGGATAGAGGTTAGTGAATGAATGCATCCTAAATCCCCCCCCCCTCCCACGCTTGAATCCAAGACCAGTAAGCATAGGTGCAGCTTCTTCCGGGGTTAACGGACATCTCCCTAAGCTTCTCAACTCCGATGAAGAGATAGGCCCGAAAACATCAGTGATATGAAAGAGAGAGAGATTCCATATTAAGATCATCGCTTAGAGTGCATATAAATTATAAAGTTGAAGTAATTCATACGTACATGGAGTGTTTCAAGCGCTCCATAAGCATAGGGAAATGGCTTTCTCTGTAGGCTTGGAGTTCCCTTCTCTCCTTTTCCCTCCCTCCAAAATCACACAAGAAGTAGGCAATCATATCCACTTCAAACCTCAAGTGCAAAGCAAGATATTTAGATGAGCCTCTTGCTGAATCATGTTTATTTGAGGGATTGCCAGTCAGAAACTCTACGACAAGTTGTTTGTCCGATGTAGTCCGTGCAGTGTCATACTTCCTTGTCCTTCTGATCAACAATGAACCAGCTTCTCGGATTTTTGGCACGAACTTCAATGCATGGAAGCTACATTTGCACCTTAATTTCTGAAGAATATTTCATATCACGAAGCACAAATAAAACTATAAATGATGCTTCTTTCGTATGAATGCAATTATAAAACTATAAATGATGTTGCTTTCAAATAAACTAAGTTATGATTGCTTTCACAAAAATTGAATAAATGAATGCTCTCATAGAAAGTTAGTTAAGATACTGATAACTATCTGTCATGTTCTGCGTGATTGTAGAATTTGTCTGTGAACTCCAGATATCATTCTCATTCATGATGTTTTGTACCATAAAATGCCTCAGGCTTCCTCCAGTTGTTAATGTAATCTATTTTCGATGGTTATGGATAGGTGATAACTATGCAACATGCTTCAGAAGAAAAGACCAGCTCTCCAACAATTATTTTTCTTTTTCATATTTTTGCTAATGGCGAAAGGACAGAGGATTTCGATTCACTACGAAGTGCCATGCTTTGTTCGGACCTTCTTTTGTTAATTCAATATTAGTTGGATACTTCATAAAGAAATCACTGTTTATATTATTTAGTTATTTTCTGGTTTTGGGGTGCGAAGGGATAAATGCTTCAGTCAACAAGTTCAATTGTCTCACTTCGGAGAAACCCTTGCCTAGAAGGGGAAAAGGTATCTTGGAACACTTATACTAACATCAAAGACATTGCGAAGAGATTCTTGTTAACGTTGAGCTTCTCCGCGTTTAATATCTGTCCTGCAACTATGTAATATTTGAACCTCCAAGTAATGTCCTTTACCTGAAATTTCGAAGGCAAAGAATCAAATCCAAGCCCTTTACCGAATCCAAGAAAGTGAACAGCTCCATTTTGCAGCAGGAGAGGAAGAGTTTTTGTAAGGTAATCGATGGGCGTTGCCTCCTTCACAATGTCCGCATCAGTAATCTAACAAAAGCAAGATGAAAGGAGATAAGGTAATGCTGTGAAATAGCACTGCCTTTATATTAAGCACGTAGAAACCAAGAAGACCACACACTAGGCTACCGATTGCTTCAATATCTAATGATTTCAAATGAGAAGGAAGCTCCTTTACGATATTCACTTCATCCTTCATGATATTCATAAAATACTCTTGATAGATGTCACCGAATTGTCTGCATTTCCATAAAATGAAAGAGGTGAGTTTTCTGCGGAGTAATACTGAATTTCCATGATCATCTCATGAAAAAGATAGTGCTACAGCTTCACTCCCCCATTCAAAAATAACATAAGCCAGCAGTTCACGAAGAAAACAGGAAACAAACAATAGACTAACGCAACGTTAAAAGGTTGTGTTTATATTTTATTTAAAATATAGATGTAACTTATTTAGTAAAAAAAAATAAAATTTATTGTTCATGGATCCTATAGTATTTTTATATATAAAATACAAAGGAAATAAAAGTAAGTATTTTATATATAAAATACAAAGGAAATAAAAGTAAGTAATAAATAGTATAATTAGTATAAATAGTATAGCATACTATGCAAAAATGAACAGTGTACTCAGCTTTACTGTTCCAATAAGACTAAATTCAACTAGACCGGGTCTAGTTCAAAGCTCAATATATATTGAACCGAGTCCAATAAAATAGAGTTTAATGTTATTTTATTCCTGATTTAATGACATTATATAAATTAAATAGAAATCGTTTGATAACATAGTATTTGTAGAATTTGATTACAATTCTAATTTTGTTCCTGATATTATTGTGCGCTTAAGAAACCAAAAAAAACTATAGTCCTTGTCAAATATATTTCATATGTGATGGAATTGTAGATAGTTCAATGGAACAATAAAAAATATTTTATATAAAGTATTACTTATTTCATGATATAATAACAATAGTTAAATTTACAATATTTAAATTAAAAACTATCAATATTAATATATATCTTTTAAAAAAAATTTATAACTTCAATTTCAAAAGCATTATTAACCAAACACATTAAACTATTTTTTATTCAACTACATTTTTAACCAAACATGCATAAATACCAAATCAATATCAACTAAAAATATTTTTTATAAAACAACTTTTTTCAAACCACAACCACAAAAACTACCATAATACTAAACACAGTCTAAAAATCACTTTGTAACCAGGTTATATGAGCAATGAACAAATTCAGATATGCAAAGTAAACAAGAATATAGATTAAAGGATGCAATTTGTATATATAATATCAGACCTTGGATCTTTCCATAAATTGCTGTAAATAAATCTGGGAAGAATTGTCAAAGAAAATACCGATAACTATATATTTAATTCCAGCAGATTCTTTGACTATTTATTCTTTTTTTTATTGGGATATACTAGTGGTAGGTTAATTGTTTCTAAGGGTTTAAGAATAACCTATATTATTTTCTATATCAACCTATATTATTTTTTGTTGTATGATTTCTTTTCTTAGCTTGTAAATTATACTTATATAATAAGCAATTCTTAATGAGAAGACACATAATTTTATTCAAAAGACTTTAAATTGTCATGGTATTAGAGCTATAACTCTAAATTGTTTTTTGCAATTAATTTTTTTAGTCTTAGTTATTCTTGATCAAAGTTCTACTGACCTCATGTCTTCAGGTAAGTCTGATGTTTCTATAATTCATTTCAATGGCAAGAACTACTCTACTTGGGCTTTTCATTTCAGGATTTTTGTTAAATGTAAGGAGTTATGGGGACATGTTGATGAAAGTAACCTAGCTCATGACAAAATCAATGATATAGACCAGCACGTCAAGTGGAAAGTCAAGGATGCTCAAGTTATGGCTTGGATTTTAGGATTTGTCGAACCTAACATCATCTTGAATCTTCGATCCTCTCATATTGCAACTTAGATGTGGACTTACCTGAAGAAAATCTATAGCCAACAAAACACTACTTGTCAGTTTCAGCTTGAACATGAATTAAACACTCTTTAATAGGATAATCTTTCTATCTTTAATTTTTACTCTAGATTCATTAATCTTTGGACTAAATACACTGATATAGTTTATACTGGCTTATCATCTAAAAGTCTTAGCTCCATTTAATTTGTTCATGAAACTACTCAACGGGATTATTTTATAATGAAACTGAGATCTAAATTTGAAGGCACTAGATCCACCCTAATGAACCAAGAATTTGTTTTCTTCTTGGATGCATGCCTCAGTGACTTCCTTCACGAAGAACAATACCTTCTCACTCAAACTACCATGGAACAATGATGATCTACATTTATTTCTATAGCCTATGCAGCACAAGGTAAGCTAAGAGGCAGGGATATGAGCCTAAAATGGGACATTTTTGTCCTCTTCAATTTCTTTTGTCACCTTTTTCTTTGTCTTTTGTCACTTGTAATTTTGCTCATGTTGATTACCGAGCATGGCATAAACATCTTAGACATCCAAACTCTAATGTTCTTCATGATTTATTGAAATTTGGTTTCTTTAAAAATAAGATTCACCATCTCTTAGTACTGTTTAGTTTGTTTACAATTCTTGCAAGCTTGACAAAAGTAAAACTCTGCGCTTTTCTACCCACACACTGTACATAGTTTAACTTTTCAATTTGATACATAGCTGTTTCATATGGATTTATTTCTTTCATTCTAAAGACAATATTTTCTATTTTTAAGATTTTTCATACACATATCTAAATCTAATTTTTAACCCTAAATCAAAATTCTTTGTTCTGACAATGAGGGTAAGTATATGTCTTATTTGTTTTAAGACTTCTTACAGCATCATGACATCATTTCTCAAAGGTCTTGTTACACTTCAACACCTCAACAAAATAGGGTGCTTGAAAGAAAGAATCAACATCTTCTTGATGTTGTTTGTACTTTTCTATTAGAGTCATTTACACTTCTTGTTTTTTTGTGAAGCTCTCTCCACTGCTATCCACCTCATTAACAAATTGTCTTCCCCCACATTGAACTACGACACTCTTTTCATCAGGTTGTTTAGTCATTATCCAACTTATTCCAACCTTTTTGCCTTTGGTTATGTTTGTTATATTCATCTTCCTGCACATGAACACACTAGACACATTGAGGTTACCTATCACTTAATCAGATTATCACCCTTCCACATATCTCCACCACTCTGCAGATTATAGATATCTTCATAAAATTCATGCCCCGTCAGCGCCATCATTTTCTTATTGGCAAATTGATGCTTGTCCATTTACCAACATTAATTTAAGGGGGAATGTCAAAAGAAATACCTATACATACACATTTAATACCAGCATATTCTTTGCATATTTATTCTTTCCTTTATTAGGATATACTAGTTGTAGGTTAGCTATTTCTAAGGGCTAAAAATAAGCCTATATTATTTCCTATATCAGCCTGTATTATTTTTTGTTATATTTTTTTTAGCTTGTAAATTTTACCTATATGATGGACAATTCTCAATGAGAAGACACATAATTTTATTCATAAGATTTTAAATTGTCAAAGACTAGGATTGCGTTAAGTAAAGATGCTAAGGTAATGGCATTGCATATCTACCGCGAGCAACAATTGTGTCACTAAAATGTACAATGACAATTTTGATAACATGAGAAGACATAGAAAGATATATGAAGCATTCATTAGTAAGATAATAACTATATTAAAATAAAATTATCAAATTTCAAATATAATTTCCTTCAGGAAAACCTCAATGCTACTACATCTTGTAATCAATTTGGTAAAAAGCCTATATGGATTATCTAGGCTTTAAAATTTGATTTAGAAGGGAAAGAACAAAAGCTATGGCAAGGAATGCCTCAGATTTAAAGCAACATATTAATAATTGGTCATTGCAGACTATTTGTTGACGTATTTTCTCTTTATTGATGACTCCAACAATTATTATAATTCATTAGTTCCCTTTTAACCACAAGAGAATTCAGAGACAAGTCCCATATTGTACTTTATCAAACTATAGTCACACATAAAGATAGGTTTCATATAATTTCAAAGTCATTCTTTCAGTTCTACCATGAACACATGCCAAGCTTTAACTATCTACAAACTCCATTCTTCTACCAATGAGCTAGAGCTTAACTGGCATTAGCGTCCCTTTTTCTCAATTTCTAACATCCCCTTTATAGAGAGAGGAAAAAAAAACGAGTTCACTTTTCTAATATGTGTAAGGCCAAAAGAAAAAATTTAAATTCTATGGAGGAACTTATAACTTCATTTTTTAGTACTAAAATCGAAGACCTATCCACGCTGCTGCAATTTAAAATACCTTTATTTGTTTAAAAAATAGAGACATAAAAAAGTCAAGCTATTTATTGTATCATCTATTTTCTAGAACTTCCAAATTTATTTTTCATACTTGAGTAGATTCATTTTATTTATTCCCATTAATCATATTCATTGAACCAAACTTCATGCGAATGCAAATCAGGAGTGAGCTATCTGTTGGATATACTAACCTAACTTCATGTGGATATGAAACTAATGTGAGTTAGCCATCTGAAAATGAGATTTCCTATTAAATGAGTTGTGATTTCTTTAGAAATTGTTGAAAGAAAAGGTTGCAACTATCAAAGAACCATCTTAACTTAATAGTTTAAGTTTTTAGGTGAGGTCTTATGATATGATTAGTATTATTTTCTCTTTCGAGCTTAAAACTATCTTGTACTTAATTTTTATCAAATAAATAGGAATGATGAGATTCAAACTTGTAACTGCTTGGTTATCAAGGTTTTGATACAATTTCAAAAAACTATCTTAATCCAAAAACTTAAACTATTAAATGAAGTTTCAAAATATAATTTATATCGGTGAACTAACTACATGGAGTATACAAGAGATTGTATCTTCATCTTTGGCTCGTATACAAGACATCTGCTAACTTTTTAACATTCAGTTTACTTCCCCGCGTTCTCATTAATGCTAAAGACCATACCTACAGAGATGTAAGAAAACATGGTATTTATTGTTCTTTCCTATTTTTATACTAGAAATCTTTCTCCCCGATAGATATACAAATTGTTTCAGTTGTTCATGGTAAATTGCCAATTAAATCCATAGCAGTGGCTGAAAGGTTTAGACACTTACAGCTACTCTTTGTTGATTGAGACCACCATTTGCATTGACCATTATGTACCAATTGTTTTTGTCAGGTTGCCTTGTCTCAACAAAATAGTTTTCTTAATCACGGTATTTCTTGTCATTCAATTTCCCAGATTTTATACTTGCATCACCGTTCATTATACAGTAGACATTACTTTTACACACAAAAACAGAAGATGTTAAATTACCTTATTTTTCTGCTCTTTTCTATCTCCACAAGGTTTCCATAAAGATGCCTTCCGTGGTTCCTCCCAAAAATTCGATGTATGTTGCTTAAACTCTTTCTAAAGCAGAGAAAGGATTTCAGATCCATGATATTACATACCAAAAACCCATCTAACATGAATCTGTTAAATGTAAAATTTTTGAAGCAAACCTGTAAGAGCACTGTAAGCCAAGTTTTGGAGCTGACCATACATCTGGACTGGACGTTCCTCTTCATTAGCATATTCAGTTCTATCCCCTTTAGATACAATAATTACCACTTAACTAAGTAACTGTCTCGAACACCCAACCTATTAACTTATTGAAATTTGCATATTTTTTTCTATAAAAAAAAGAAGAAATTATTCGGCTGGATCCTATATGATACATAGAGAACTTGATCTAAAAAAAGAAAAACTAAAAATTCATAAGTCTTTCAGATTTAATGATAGGCTAGCAAATGTTTTCTTCTAGGCAATGTGCGGAAAGGGGAAAAGAAAGAAAAAAGGTTCATGGTCCATTATATGATACATATAATAAAAAAAAAACAAAAAAAAATTGCATGACAAAATGTAAAAACAAGTCGCATGTTACTGAAGTTCATTTGCAAACCTAGAACTAAAACGTTATCCACTAGTCCCAACTTCGTTAGCTGAATAGCAGAATTGGAATGTCAATGTAATGAATAATTGTATGCTGTAGAATGTGAATGATTAGTAAATTGTATAGACCACAGAAAGAGAAGTGAATAGTTAATTCGAAAACGCAGTTGTTGATGATGTCATCTACTGCTGTTGATGATGAACACAACTCCTAAGAACAGTTTCCAACACTGTCACGATGCAAATCCGAAAGTTATCGAAAATGCAATGTGTAAGTTATATCAGTGCCATAAACAAGCAGCATCGTACCTTAACACCGCTTGCTGTCATTGGGGGTGAACTATTTTGCAGACTTATCGAATAAAAAAGAGACACCATGAAAGAATCAAGCAAGAAAAGAGACCCCATCAATGCAAACATAATAGCAATTGACTTAACATGCTTACGGAACCACAGGTGCCTTTTCCCAACATAAACCGCCTTACAAGAACCAAGATTTCCATGCTCGTTTTTCAATTCATGAAGCAATGCAACTTTAGTTTTCCAATTATTATCCCCTCCCGACAATCTCCTCCCTAGGATAGGATCAATACCAGGCAAACATTCTGAACTTCTGGTCTGATAATCTTTCATTTTCACAACATCAGGACGAGGACTTCTAGGGGATCCTTGCTTCCCCAGTATAGCATTACCTCTCTCAAATCTCAATAAAGCTTAATTAAGTAGTCAGACTAATTACAAGATGTCACCACAATCTCTCTAATACAACACGACTAAGAAATCTAATTTGCCTAATAATTAAAAGAAAATCACTTCTCAAACATTAACCATCATCACAAGAAACTCGAGCAACCTATTTTAACATCAATATCAACGTTGATAATTTCAAGAAACTGCAAAAATATAGATTACTTTCAAACGCCTGCGTCTCTCTCTTCAAACAGTGACCCACCAACGCATTCGATCAAATGAAAAAAAAAAGTTCAAGTTCGGTCACACATGGAAACCGTGAATTAGAAAATTTGTGATCGATGAAGCCAGAACATCCAAAAATGAATTAAGAGTGAAGCCAAGGAGAAGGTGATAGTGATTTATAATATATTTTATATATATCCATAGATGAGTGAGATATAAGAGTTGAAAACTCAGCAACACTTTCCAAACTGATTACCTTGTAAAGAAAGATTCATATCCGCAACAACTACTTGCCACCTAACCCAACAACAGCAACAGCTAAACATTCTTTCGAGCTTTTGGTCTTCTGTTTTGGTGCAGATACAAAGAAGAAGAAGAAGATGATGATGATGCTGATGCTGATGAGAAAGAGAGCTTAAAAAGAAAAGGGCGCAAAATGGAAGTTGTCAGGTTTCGTAAATTTGGCGGTTCCTTTGTTATCCATATAACGAACCTTTCTTTACTGGTACAGGAAACCGTTAGGGAATTCAATCGAAGAAAGGGTGACCTGATCAGCTTCTTCTTTTTAATTTATTCAGTTTTTTTTTTTTCATGCTTAACTGGTAGCAATGATTTATTAAAATATCATGGTTGAGGTTTTCGACGTGGTGTTGAATATATTTATATATATATATATATATATATATATATATATATATATATCAGAAGTATTATCGTTATACAGAGCTTTTGATATCAAAATAATTATCTTATAATACAAATTGGTCGTTATAAAATATATTCAATTAGCTAAATCGCGTATTCATTTTTTACCATATATTTCGGTGTACAATTAGTAAACTCGGGTGTTAATTTAATTTTTTAAATATATCAATATGTTAGAATTTTGAAAAAAAATTACTAACGAAAATATATAAAAAACTGCAGCTACAGTGCACATATCTCTAGCTTTTTTTTATAAGCTTTAATGGTTATCATTTTTTTTAAGCTTCAGTTATTTATCTTGATTTTGGTCCTGCTTCATAGAATCTCTGATTTTTAATGTTTTTTTAGTTGATAAATAAATCAAGCAAGAGGACCTCTAGAGAACGGTATTACCAAGACCCAGCAGGAAAAAATTCACCAGAAATCAAAAGGACAAGGAAGCATCAGAATTAAAAGTGGAAGAACGTGTAGAAGAAGATCTTGATGGAGAACAGAATCATGTTGAGCTCTAAAAAGACAATATAAAATAACAGTTTTTTAATTCTTGTTCTTCTCAAGTGGCACATCCATTACTCCATACTTGTACCCCCCCACCCCCAGGCCCCCCCGCCTTCTTTTTCATTTGTTTTGCGAATACTGTCTGAGTACTGGTGATAAACACTACTTTTCTTTCCATGGCAATAGGCCACTGTAGTTTTCATGATGACTTATCTTCGCCCTAGACTCCAGTTCTGACCCTCTTCCGCAACTGCATTATTTTTCATGATTTTAGAAACTACAGAGAATCATCATAGGTAACAAGGAGAGCATTCTATATAGCCAACTGCGACTATTTTTTCGCTGTACATAGCAACTATGGGTCTGTAAATGGACGCTGATGATCCAAACTTTTTGGGTTTAATTTGCCAGATTCCGGCAGGCTGACGGATAGAGTTTTATGCTCGACGTAGCGAGGAAGAGTGACAATTTTGTTATTTTAACATAGCTAGGAGGTGTTTTAATCATTAATTGAAGTAAAATGATAATTTTGTAAATAATTTTAATTTTTTTTTTGGGTGAAAGTAGAAGTGCATGAAGAAATAACTAAACCATACAAAATGCTTGATGTAATTTTCTTTTTTAAAAATCTTTTTATGAGAATGATTACTAGTATAAGATTCTTCTAGTAAATTCTACTATGCTTTTAATATCGGGGTCATAATCCAAACCATAAAAAATAAAAAAATAAAAAAAACAAAAAAAAAAACCCTACACATCTTCCTTTCGGCCCAGACAATGTGGAGCAAAGTTGAAAGCCTTGTCTTAGAGCAGGTCTGCTTCGCCCAAGTAATTTATAGCACGTTTAATTCAAGAAACTTATCATGTAATTTTATTTCAAATCTATAAATCAACTAGTAAAACCAGATTAAATTATAAAAGCACCTCTCAAAAATATTCAATTATAAATATATATAGATAAAATTTATGATTTATAAATACACTATGAGAGTTTTATAAAAAAAATTCACAATTTTTAATTCTCTACCATATCTATATTTTCAAGACATTTTTTTTAATATTATTATATTTTTTAATATATATATATTTATTTAAATATCAAATGATTTTTATATGCATTAAAAGGAACGTTTTATAAGTAATAATCACGAGTAACTTTAGCTGATCAAAAACTATATATAAGTTATTAACTATCTTAATTAGAAAAAATAAAAAAAATTATTATTACCAATTAATTAATTGATTTGCCCAACCTAAAAGCTATATTTCCATGCTAATTGGTTTTTGAAACATTGTATATTTCTTTATTAATCCACTTTAGTTATATCATCTTAATTTTTCATTTGACATTCAGTATTTAGTCAAGATTTAAAAACAAGATTACAAATTACTTATAACTTTGATTGCAACATATGATCCATGAAAAAGTAGAATTTGAAGAAAAAACTAGATGGACTGGAAAAGCAAGATTAAAATAATTAAAGATAAACCTTAAATTAAGGAAAATGTTTAAAATAAGAGACTTCTACTTAAATAATTCTCATAAGCCACAAACTTTCCTGAGTGATTGCAATCATCGAAGGATCAAGATTGAAGGATAAGTTAATATAAAAAGAAAAACATGCAATAACCGTACCCTACCTTGGATTATTATTATTTTCAAAAGCGGCACACTTCCCCAAAAAAGTTTTTTTTGGCAAGACAGCATAAGTTTTAAAAAATATATTTATAGAATAATATAATTTTAATAAACACATTATTGATTGATAATAACGAAAACTTTGATTAGAAATAACAACTTTGATAAAAATAAATAAATTACAAACTAACTCTAACTCCAATTCTAAGTAATACAGTAATCTCGGACAATATTTTAAAATCTAGAATATAAATTTTAAAAACAAACACTATTTAATAACTCTACAAACACATCCTAATTAAATATAATAAAATATCTTGATTTTTATTTTTATAAAAATAAAATTAGATAAAAACTACATATAAAATTATAAAAAATAAGATAATAAGAGGCTAAAAAGTTAAAAGATTTTGATTGATGTTTGTTTTTAAAAATAATGATTAGTTTTGGGATCTAGAGTATAATTTTTAGACCTAGAGTTATAATTTGAGAATAGAATATTGTTTAGAGTTTAGATTTAAGGTTAGAGTTAGGGATAGTTTGCAGTTTATTTTTATTTTTTCAAAATCATTATTCTTAACTGCATCTTTGATAAAATCACTATTTCTAATTATATTCTTATTAAAATTACTATTTTTAATCGTGTTTTCGTTAAAATTATTTTATTTTTCAAACATCTTTTCTTCTTGTAAGAAAACTTAAGGCCCAACGTGGTAGAAATGAAAATCACCCCTGATCTAGACAAGTGTCTGAATCGTGACGGTGATGGTAAACCACTGTACGAGCATCACAATGGAGGGCCTGACAGGAGAGCTTATCAAGTAATCAGAGGTTCAGTAAGAGCTGTCACCACACTAGCCAGATTTGACTTTGACGCTGATGATAACAAAAGCCTGACCGAACACCGACGCAATAACCCATATGCCACAAATAGCTCTTATTGCGGTCAAAACTGCGATAGTGAAAAAGAAGAGAAAAACACAAAACTAGGCTGGAGCTGGACCCTTCTCCATGTTTTCGGTTTCCTGTGGCAGCGGGGCACCGTTCTGTTGAATTTTATTTTTTTTTTGTTTTTTTTTTAATCTTTAGACTGTTTTCGTTGATATCAAAACCATGTTTTACCGCGAATACAAACGCGCTTCACCAAACATCAGAAAAGAAAGTGACCGAAAGCTGGGGGTAAATCCGGCCTCGACATTCATTTTAGAGAAAATATGGTTAAAAAGCCTTTTCTTGCACACCTTTTTTGGAGTTGTATATGTGTGTGTACACGCACTCACGCAAGTTATTGGAGTTGGAGGATAATAATTGAAGTTATTTTCTAAAGTATTTTATATAAAAAAATATATTAAAATAATATTTTTTATTTTTAATATTAGTATATCAAAATTATTTTAAAAGATCTTAATTTAAAATAAAAAACTATAAATATTTTTTAAATATAACAACAAAACGTCCAAATAGAGGACAGCACCATTAATGGGTTAAGGATGGGTCGAGCTTTTCTAAACAACCATCGTGTCTTTCCAATATGCCGCAAATCTATGTTTAAAACTTCCAAAAGTTGCCTTCCCGAAGCTATAATTAAAGTCGATGATCTAAATACTATACAATATTTAAAAGTAATTATGCAGCTGATGATCATGAATTTACCATGGAGCATTGGCTCTTCTCTGTCTTAACTCCACGCTGATTCTGGTTATTACAACAACATCAATGGCATGTAGTCATAGCCATGGCAATAGGGACAGCAATTGTTAATGTTCGTCAAATTAATAATCATAATAATGGTTGTGATAATGTTGGCAATAAGATGATGGTCGGTTATGGCGATCATGATGGCCGTAACAGTGTTTGCTTAAGAGATTGATATAGAAAAATCACTTTTTTTCTATATATAAAATCTTGTTTTGTTTTTCGATGAACCATTTTACAAGAAAAAAAATACAATAAACCCATAAATTTGTCAATCCTTTATTGTTTGCAGGGCACGATAACAAGGCATCCCAAACAAAAAATCCCACCGTCAGCAGCACCAGCACCATCAATTTTCAGTTTCTCATAAATATATTTGAATGTGCAGCATGATGATGATGTGAGAATGGTGAAGTTTGAAGAATTGGGTTTGTGGTTAGTGCCGACTGACGAATAATTGCCCGATCTTTCCATCATGCAAATGATATGTGCGAGAAATAATGTTGTCCACATGCATGAGATGGGAATGCATTTGCTGCATCAATACGGTCAATCCTTCTAGCATGAAAACCTTGAATATATATATATATATATATATATATATATATATATATGATCGTCGTCATCCCCATCTCTCTCTCTCCTCGTCTCAGCTAAACAACAGTTAAGTTCAAGTTGGCCAAGTGGTAAGGACTTAGGATTAAGGGTTTGCTCTCTCTGTGATCTCAGGATCGAATCCTTAGTTGCTCATATGATGGCCACTGGAGGTTTACATGATCGTTAACTTCAAGGCTCGTAGAATTAGTCGTGGTACGCGAAAGCTGGCCCAGACACCCGTTAATAAAAAAACAGTTAAGTCCAAGATTGCAACTATATAGTAATCCTAAAATATTGCTAAAGTGATGGGAAATTATATTGAATAAGAGGAAAGTTTGGTCATGGTCAACCTTCTTTGAATGTAGTGGCAGAATAGTGTTATTTGCTTTACAAAAGGTTTGAGAGGGTTTTTTTTTAATTATTATTATTTTACACTAATGATGAGTTCTTTGTTAACAATAATAATAAACAAAATGGGGTTTTCAGCTGAAAAGTTGGATTCATCTCCCAAGGAAAATCCAATGGGAATTTGTTTTTTTTTTTAGAATATAATTGGTATATTAGTAGCTAGCAAGCTAGGTCCCATGACTTGAATGGATGATCAAGTCTCCTCTCCATAAGAGGAAAGCTGGCATGTATTCGCCGTTGGACCACCAAGCTGGTGCCCTTTATCCGTTATGTGTCGCGTTTTATCTTCATTTTGAGACAATTTTACCAGCAGGAATAGCTACAGTAAACAAGCAATTACAGCAATAGAAAGCAGTCTTTAACACTTGATCAATTTACGAAAAAATCTGCTGGATCCACACAAACAAGACTGTAACAACGTAATTTTAGCCAATACATTAGGACCTGTTTGAAGTGTTGCCTCTACAGCAAAGCGATCAACCGCGCCTTGGGGCTGCTATAGTATTTTTATAATCCTCAGTGGTGTTTTATATAGTTTGATGTCTATGTTTATAGTGGAAAACAAAACAAATTTTATCAAAATGTCCAAATTCTATATGTACTTCTTTTTTTCATTTTTAACTGTGGAAAAATTAAAAATTAAAAAAAAACTAAAATTACTTAGAATTTAAAGTAGATTAAAATGGTGTTTGCTCTTTTTTCGTTTCTTAAGATGTTTTTTGTTTTGATTATTTTTTTTAATTTTATTATCAAATATTATGTTTATTTGAATTTGAGATTGATAATTAATATGCTCAATCTAGCAAATTAGAATTTAATTTTATTGTTTAATGATAATTAAAACTTTGAAGACTAAATCGAATGCTAAAACAAAAAATCAGTCTCATTTTATTTTATTTTATTTTATTTTTGTACACGAGGCTCGTGTATTTTTTTTATCCCTTTCGTTTTAATATTTTTATTTTTAGTTTAATTTTTTTTTCACATTTCAATTCTTGAATTTTTTTTAAAAAAAAGTTATTAATTAATCATAGTTCGATAATAAAAAAATTGATCTTGGTGTGAATAGATTTTTTTTAACAAGATGAGTTCCATTTAGGTATTTTCCGGTCTCTATCTTGCTAAAAAAAAGTAATTTAGGGTTGATAAAAAAATGATATCATGTTGTGTTTTTAAACCAAATTAAAGATGATTTAAGTTAAAAGCTCAATTTATTGAAGTTTTAAGAATATTTATTAGATATTTTTTATGAAAATATATTGAAAATAATTTATTAAATCCAAAAAACCCTACCTAATTTTTCAACCACCTTTTTAGTAGTTGAAATCTAGTTAAGTATATGACATATTATTTGCAACAATAAACATAACATTAACTAATAAATAGATGGACAGCAAGTCAACTATCTATTTAAAAAGAAAAAAAGAAGATCAAGTATGCAAATCTAACTTTATTTTAATTGTGCCACCATGAGTTATGCATTTAGCCTCCTTTTAACTTGTTTTTTTTTAAAAAAATAATTGTAATTCTTTAAAAAAAATATTTTGTATGTTATGTTATTAAATATTTTTCAAATTTTATTTTATTTTTTTAATAAAATAATGACCTTCTTTTCATTACATTAACAAGTATTCTTTTTATATAGTCCTTCGTAATACTATTTTAAAAAGCTTATTTAGTGGCTTTCCTATACATATCTATTTTTATTATTATTTAATCAAATAAAATATAGATTCTAGAAAAAAAGAAGTTATTGAACCCTAATAAATTCATGACTTAGGTGCATGTTTGATTGTTTAACCTTAATTAGTCCAAATTGATCAAATATGTTCTCATCTCAATCTAATCTATATAAGGGTTATAATAACATGGTCTTGAAATTTTTTTTTTTGAAGTCAAATTAGATTATGATCTGGTGGTATTTGGATCCTTTAGGTTAATTAGGTCGCATCTAGTTAGTTTTTAAACCTTACATGCAACTATATTATCAAACAACATCTAAGTGAAGTTATTGAGTCGTCTCAAGAAAATATTTTTTGCTTTTTAAAAGGAAAAATTATAAGGTTTTTTTTTCTTTCAAGATACTAAACATGGTTTTTGTTTTACGAGACACTAATGTTAATGGCTTAAAATGCTTGTTTTTGCAATTTAATTATTTTTTTTGAAAATTTTAAATTATATTTTTATTTTAAATTATTTTAATTATTTTGGTGTGCTGATATAAACAAACAAATAAATAAAAATATTATTTTAATATATTTTCAAATAAAAAATATTTTAAAAATTAATCCTCATCACAGCTAAAAATTGAATGGATTTCTTATTTACAAATTCAACAATCAAATCATTGCTCAAAATACTTGCATAATAAATATATTTTTCAACTAGTCTAAAAAAACTTTAAGAAGTCATTAAATATACAATAAACTAATTTTCAACATATAAGTTGATTTGCAATATGCAGAAATAAATTAAATATACAACTTCTTGTAAATTAGATGTATATGTAAAGATTTGCTCCATTTTTCACTTTATTATTTGTCTTAACATCAAGACATTATCAAACTAATTAAGTTTTAGGCAAATTATCCTCGCATAAAATTGGTCCCCTCATAGTTGGAGTTTGTTCATTCCAATCTCCAATTGAATTGATGAAGTGAGCAATTAATCTTTTATGATTTGGAAAATAGAAAGGATATAAGATTAGAGTGTGTCTAAAATTACTATAATCAATCGAAAAAATATATTATTAAAAATATTTTTAATATTAATATATTAAAATAATTTAAAAATATAAAAATTTAATTTTAAATAAAATTTTTTAAATTTCACCCGACTTATATTTGAAATGTAATATCAAATACGAGTTTAAAGATAATTTAATTATTTCTTTTAATAGGGAGTAATCTCAAATTCATAAAAAAGTTAATAAATATAAATTGAAATATTAATTTTAAAACTGAATATATATTAATACTGAACAAATAAAAGTTGAATCTCACTATGTAAAAGCACAAGTAAAATTTGATCTGATAGGAATATTTCCTTTTCAACGGGCAGAAGAAAAGAAACAGAGAGACTGCTCTCTTTTCTTTTTAGGATTTAACGGTAACGGGAAGGAAGAAACAGGGGTGGGATGCTGAGGTCCAAGCAGCCGTCCAATAATTGTGACGTTGTCAACAAATCAAGGTTCAAATCCCATTATCGTAATTCTCTCAAAACCAGAGGTTAAAAGAAAAGCGAAGAGAACGGAAAGTAGATAGATAGACAGACAGAGAGAGAGGACACCAAAACAAAAGAAAAAAGAAAAGAAAAGAATTGACAAAAAGAAAAAGAAAGAGGGAGAGAGGAAGAGAGAGAGAGAGAGGGGCTGGAATCACATGGGCTTGTTGTTGTTGCTGCTGTTGTTGTAATCGTTGTTGATGTTGTCTTTCTCTCTCTCTGTCTAATTTGACACCCCCTCTCTCACCCTCTGTGTTTTGTTTTGTTGGGTCGTCTTCTTCTTCTCTTTTTGGCCATCTCTATTATTGCCTTAACATGATCTTTCTCTACTAATTTCTGAAGCAAATACAAATTTAATCAGCATCAGCTTTCTTTCCTTTTCTCTTACACATGGCTGAAGATAAGGTAATTTCTCTCTCTCTCTCTCTCTTTTAAATTTATGTTGAAATCCTTGCATTTTCCTCGGGAAAATCAGACATGAGAGAGTTGGCTTTGTCTTGTGTTTTTGTTTTTCTAATTTTGGGTCTTAGAAGGTAAAAAGTAACTAATTGCAAGAAGATTAGATGCTCTTTTTTTAAAAAAAAAGTTTATTTTTTTTCTTTATTATTCTCAGCATCCAAGCAAATCTTCTTTTGCATTAGGGTGTATTTTTAAGATCTGGGCTTTCTTTAATTCCCTGCATTTTTTTTGGAAATTAGCTTTTAGCTTCTTTGATTGGTAGAAATAGTTCTGCTAGAATAGATCTAGATGGTGAGTTCATACCATAAAATTTGTAATTTTGATTTATTTTCCTTCATCATCATGATCTAAGATCTCTTTTTTTTTTTGTTTCCTCTAGCTGAGCAATTTTTTTTCTTTTACAAAGCGTGATTACAGTTATTATATAGATCTAAGATCACTGATGTCCGTGTGTTTTGTAGGAAATGACCACCCGTGTTGCTGATGGGAATGATCCGGTCACCGGGCATATAATTTCGACTACAATTGGGGGTAAAAATGGAGAGCCCAAGCAGGTAACTTTTTTCTTTTGTTGAATACCTTTTTGTTTCTGTTTCTGTTTTGTGAAAGGGTTCTCTCTTTTCCTGTAGTTATCATAGGTTGTTGAGAATCAATATAATATTTTCAAGCTAATTTGTGGAGATTTAGTTTGCTGATGGTCCGATTAATTTCGTTGATGTGTTGGTTTTTGTAGACCATCAGTTACATGGCAGAGCGAGTTGTGGGAACAGGGTCATTTGGTGTAGTCTTCCAGGTATGCAAATGTGTTCTCTGGTGAAGGAATTGACGATTAAGAAAGAGTTTTGTGAACAGGTTCATTTGATCTCACTCTTTTTTGCAGGCAAAATGTTTGGAAACCGGGGAGACTGTAGCGATAAAGAAGGTTTTGCAGGACAGAAGATATAAGAATCGAGAATTGCAGCTAATGCGGGTGATGGATCATCCTAATGTGATTTCCCTGAAGCACTGTTTCTTTTCCACGACAAATAACAATGAACTCTTTCTTAACTTGGTCATGGAGTATGTTCCTGAGAGCATGTACCGTGTGTTGAAGCATTACAGCAATGCAAAACAAACAATGCCGCTTATTTATGTGAAACTTTACATGTACCAGGTATTGCATGCCACTTGCATCTGAAGTTAATTTGTTGCCTTATTATAAACCCTGTGGTATTAATTACAGAGCTTTCTTGTTTTCCAGATTTTCAGGGGACTGGCTTATATCCATGCTGTTCCTGGAGTTTGCCATCGGGATTTAAAGCCACAAAATCTTTTGGTATGCTTCCTTACTCTAAATGCATGTTTAAAGATGGCAGCTGTTATCTGAAGGCATTCTTGGCTCTCTGCAGGTTGATCCACTCACTCACCAGGTTAAGCTTTGCGATTTTGGAAGTGCAAAAGTGCTGGTATGCTGACTTTCTTCTAGTTTGCAGTTCCTCATATTTGCTTTGTGTGACTGCAACTCTTAAGTCGCAAGATAGTTTGTAGTCTGTCTTTCGGATATTATCCTGGTTCTTAACCAAAAGGGATATCATTGCAGTTAATTCACTTGCCTTCTGTTTCCATGAAATTTATACAACTTTGAAAATGAATGTTTCCTGCAACATTGATGTAATGCTTTATGCATCCTTGTTTGATTAGTTTTTTAGGTAATCAGGTGTAATATCATACAGTTGATCTGATCGAGTGTCAGATTTTCAATGTATTCTTATCATATTGTTCCTTTCAATTTTAGGGCTACCAATTCAAATAATCCAGTATTTGAGTGTCTTGAGTATGGCTACCAATTTTCAACGTATGGCAAGTAATAGTTGTTGCAGATGAGTGTCTTGAGTATTCAGAGTATCATGTCAAGGTGGTCTTAGTATTGCTGTGCAAAGCCTTATTCTAAATGTCTTCATATCTCTATCTCAAAATTTGAAACCTGTAAATTGTTTTATCAAATGAAAAAAATTATCATGTGACTTGCATCTTTCATGGCCTGGTTGAGGAACTTGTTTGGTTTGCTGGACCAAATTTAAGCTCCACTCTATCTGCTCATCTAGTTCTGCAAGTACTGGTTATAGTTGCTAATAATAATTGAGTGACTACTAAAGTTGAAGCCCTTGTTTACTTGAAAGCTTTCAGTGCCAGGGTGATATGATCTGATTTTATTGCTTCTCATTCTTTCTATACAATGTTCCATACATTGACAATCATGGTTCCCTGTGAATAGGTCAAAGGTGAAGCTAACATATCATACATATGTTCCCGATTCTATCGAGCTCCAGAACTTATATTCGGGGCCACAGAATATACAACATCAATCGACATATGGTCTGCTGGTTGTGTCCTTGCTGAGCTGCTCCTTGGCCAGGTTAGCAGTTCTTTTTATTGCATTTTAAGACTGCTCTTTTGACAGTTTTCCAAATGGTAATTTGTAGTTGACTGCTGGCAATTTGAATATTTTTACAGCCACTATTTCCAGGAGAAAATGCAGTAGACCAGCTTGTAGATATTATTAAGGTACGTGTTACTTATTGATGCTTTTAATAATGCAATTCACATGGCCATGAGCCAACATCTTACACACTGTTTTGCAGGTTCTTGGCACTCCAACAAGAGAAGAAATTCGATGTATGAACCCAAATTATACTGATTTTAGGTTTCCACAGATAAAGGCACACCCATGGCACAAGGTATGCTTTTAGTTCCTTTTCATGAAAGACTTCGAGGTGTCTTTCTTTTCCTGCAGCTAAAATATTATGAATTATTATATTTTGTTGCTTGTGCATGTTGATATCCACAAAGAAAAAATTGTCGATCATTCAAGTACCATAATCTTATGCCTTGGTACAGTTTGATTTATGTTAGATTTTCATTTAGTTGTTCATCTATTTAGGTTTTCCACAAGAGGATGCCTCCAGAGGCAATTGATCTTGCATCACGTCTGCTGCAATACTCACCAAGTCTTCGCTGCACGGCGGTGAGTGCAAGTTCTCTTATTCTTTTTTCTGTCTTTATGTAGTTTCAACCTTCCTCTCTCCCTTGTGTGTTGATGTGCAAGATTCATGCCAAGTGGCAACTCCATGACCTTGTTCATATTCAACTGCAGTAAATGGCCTTCATTATTTGTTTTTTGAAGAAAAACAAATCTTGATGTTACCTTCTTTTTTGCTCCTTGGGTTGCATGTTTGCCCATTGAAATCTGACAATTTACCTTTTTATCACAGTTGGAAGCATGTGCACACCCGTTCTTTGATGAACTCCGAGAACCCAATGCTCGTCTGCCAAATGGCCGCCCTTTACCATCCCTCTTCAACTTTAAACAGGAAGTATGTCAACTGTCTGTTTCTGATTGTTTTTTCATGTTTGACCTTTTAGAAAAACAAAATGCAAGCATTCAAACATAAGATGGACTGTTTTTAGCTGGGCAATTTCTTTGTTGCTCTTGTCGTTTTATTGCAATTCGGTTATCCAATTATTTGGTATGCAACTGGCCAAGGTAATTCTATGTGTTCACTCTGTTATTGTTTGTTTCTTTACAGTTAAATGGGGCTTCTCCTGAGCTTGTTAATAAGTTGATACCGGATCATGTGAAACGACAAATGGGTCTAAATTTTATGCACCTGGCCGGGACATAAGCAAGTTAAGTGGTACGGGATTGATATCTAGCAGTTATTTCTGTGGTACACCTGGCAGTTATTTCATCGTGAGGTCTGACCGGCAACAATTCCCTCTACCAGGATACATATGGATCAGGCGGCTGGATAGCTGTGATTTCTTTATGTTTTCTTCTCCCACGTTTTTCTCCCAAATCCCATCCCCCTTTTGTCAAAACCCTTTTTGTTTATGTACATGTTTGATAGTAAGATAGCCTGAGGTGCACTTATCAGATAGCTGCTAGCAAGAGGTTAAAGGTGAAGTGTTCATCCGTATAGCTAGGAAGAAGGCCCCTAATATAACGGCCCAAAGAAAAGGGGTGGGCCCTGGTGTTGGATGTGGGGGGTTTGTTTTTACTTGCCCGTGTTGTTTCCTATTAGTTTTTGTTGATTTGTGGTGGCTGACTTGAATTAATTGCAGACAATTGTCATCACTCGCTTTATGTGCAAAAGTAATGCTATTGCGTTCTCTTGTAGTAACCGTACTTGTTCCTTGTATTTCGACTTCAGTTACTGGGTTTTCATTCACCATCTGTTTAATATTTGCAATGTTTGTGTGCATCAAATGTTTCTCTTTGTTTGAGCCCAAGTTTAGTTTATTAGTTTTGCAAATCTAATCCTCAGCATATTCTAGCTTTTGATGTCTCAGCTGCAAGAACCTGAGATGCACAAGAAAATTATGGGTTTGATAGCATGTGAAGATTGCTTAAGATGGTTTAGACTTGGAGAGGTGAGGTACTGGTCAACAACCACCAAATAATGGCTGTAGCTGATAGCAGTTCCAAATCTTTCACAAGCATTTCAGTGCCTGTATGGTTTATGAGTAACTTTACCGGTCTCATTCAGTGAACTCACTGGTCTCCTTGTCCGCTGATGATGATTCGTTGAGTTCAACGGTGTCTAAACTTCCTAATAAATTGAGTTGTCACCAGAAGACGCAGGATAGTGTTTATGGTAAGAATATATCCGGGCAATGTGGTAGAGATGGAATTATGGAACTTGGGATTCTTTCAAAGGTTCAAAAATATTTTTAATTAAAAATATAAAATATATAAAAATATATCCTACAAACGATCGTTTCTTAGATTTTTTATTTTTATATCAGAATATGAAAATCATTGAACCACGCAAAATTGTTTCTGCTCATCTTTGCTACTATACGGCATTCAAACTTCCCGCCGACACAACTCCAATTACACGTATTTTCGCGCTAGGAGGGTTTGCTCCGAGATCATAAACTCATAAAGAATTTGAAGTAGCTTAATCTGAGCAGTCAATTTAAAGGGTCAAAGTAAATGTCTACTACGGCCATGACTCAACTACTAGCATGTATATTAGGAAAATGGAGACAAGGAGACCATGCATGTTATGCCCGAATCTCGAGGACGCCAAACGCTATCAGAACCATTCTTCTACTCTCTCTCTCTCTCTCGATCTTCCATCAAACTGAATTAAAAAAAAAAACGCGTTTCCATGTTATTGTAGCAGTATTTTTATTTTTTCATGGTTTAGTTTGCAAGTGAATTTATTTTTACGTATTTTCTAGGCAATTAGAAAGATTCAATATAGTCGTAGTAAGGTAGCAGGTGGGGCGTTTGTCTTGAGGACATGAAGACAACATCCAAATCCAATTAGTTCTATTATCTGCTCTTTTGCTATACTCCTGTCAGAAAAAAAAGTTGGCTTTCTCATCGGGACAGGAAGTAATGGCGGCCATTTTGTTCCACATCTTTTTTGCAGTCTTTTGGGTGCATTTTGCTCAAGCAACTGGTAGTCTTCTTTCTCCAAAGGGTGTTAACTATGAGGGTATGACTTTCAAACTCTATATTCAAAATGCTCTTGCATTACACTACCATGTGATTTGTTACTGTTGGTTTGTGTTTCGTTTCTTTCTTTTTGTTTACTTGGTTGGTTTGTGGATTCAGTGGCAGCATTGATGGCTGTGAAGAAAGAAATGAGAGATGAGTCCGGTGTTATGAACGGTTGGGATTTGAACTCTGTTGATCCTTGCACTTGGAATATGGTCGGTTGCTCTTCTGAAGGCTTCGTCTTCTCCCTGTAAGTGAGGAACTACTTTTTGTTTAGTAATAAAATCTTCATATTTTTAAATCTTTTATTCTGGATATTGTTGCTGCTAGGGAAATGGGAAGTGCAAGATTATCAGGAACTCTTTCGCCTAGTATCGGGAATTTGAGTCACTTAAGAACAATGTGAGCCCCTATTACTTTCTTTCTCTGAGTTCTTCATTTGATTTGTACATGAATTCTTCTGCTATTAATTGTTTGTTTCTGTAAGTGAGTGTGCTTGTGCGTGTGTTTTTTTTGTTCTTTTCTTGGAGTATAAGCTAATTAGTGGTAGTCTCATGGCTAATGAAATGTTGCTGTTATGATTATTATGACAAACTGGACTCACTTAATTTTCCAGTTAAGAAGTCCACGTAGGAAATTTGATAATCGTTTCTGTTTGTAATAACTTATGAGCCTTGGTATTGTAAAACCATGCTATTCTTTTGAATTTGCTGATGCTCTATCGAGGATGATCTTTTTTGTTCCGGTTACTTGACATAATTAAATGCAACAGATTCAAGTTTTGATATCCTATCTTGCATTACCTAGCTAATCTTCATGAGCTATGCTTGCAGGTTATTGCAGAACAATCATTTATCTGGTCCCATTCCAGAAGAGATCGGAAAGCTCTCAGATCTTCAAACTCTTGACCTCTCAGGTAACCAGTTTGTTGGTGGTATTCCGAGCTCTCTGGGATTTCTGACCCATCTAAGTTACTTGTAAGTTGCTTGACCTCAACACATGGCATTTCAATTCCTGTTGATTTTTTATTTTAATGTTTCTTTTGATAATTTGTGTGTGTTATGTAAAAGTTTAACAAGCAAACTTTTCCAGGCGACTCAGTAAAAACAAGTTAACTGGGCAGATTCCAAGACTGGTGGCCAATCTTACTGGACTTTCATTCTTGTATGTGGTCCATACATGTCAACAATATTACCTCAAATAGTGTTTTTTAAATGTTAACTTTACTTCATTATGCTTGGCAGGGATTTATCATTTAACAATCTTAGTGGTCCAACACCAAAAATTTTCGCAAAAGGTTACAGGTGAGATCTTTAATAGAACCGTGATTATTTAAAAAAAATTATTGCCTTGATTCTTGAATGCCTCATATTTGGCCAGTATAATTTACTTTGCTTTTAGGAACCTCAGGTTATTCTGGGCTAACATTGATCCAATCTATTGGATCTTCGCAAAAACACTAAAGAGTTATCTGATGTGTTGAGCTTGCAAAATGCTTGCAATTGTCAACTAAAGTTGTTTTTAAATAGAATGAGATGCAGATTGCAGGTTTCAGTTTCTACTGCAGTTCCCTTTTCATCAAAATGTTAGAAAATCTCTCGTGGAAGGGAAAAGAAATCAATATCTGTAGAAATGGTTGGATGGGAGTTGATAAATTCTAGTCCCATCAATGTTTACCAGTGGTGTCCATCATTTCTGTTCGCAGCCATTTGATGGTGTGCATGTTTTTATTGCAGTATTGCTGAGAATAGATATCTTTGCACTTCCTCACATGCACAAAATTGCACGGGTATCTCAAATCCAGTGAATGGTAAATGTACTTTTAGCTGGTTAAAAGTTCTTTTAAAGAGATGCACTTTACCAATGTGACCACAAATGCTTGATGTCCTGCTTGCAGAGACACTTTCATCTGAGCAGGCCAGAAGTCATCATCGGTGGGTGCTCTCTGTTGCCATAGGCGTCAGCTGCACTTTTGTGATTTCTGTCATGCTGCTTGTCTGTTGGGTGCATTGGTATAGATCTCGTCTACTCTTCATATCATATGGTACTTCCAAACTGAGTGCTTCTCTAATTTTTGCCATTGAAATAAATCACTCAAAGCAATATGATTAATTGTGATAATTGCATTTTGCAGTGCAACAAGATTATGAATTTGATATTGGTCATTTGAGGAGATTTTCTTTCCGTGAACTACAAATTGCTACAAACAACTTTAGTCCAAAAAATATCTTAGGGCAAGGTGGATATGGTGTGGTTTACAAAGGATGTCTCCCAAATAAAACTTTCATTGCAGTTAAAAGGCTGAAGGATCCAAATTTTACTGGAGAAGTGCAGTTTCAAACTGAAGTGGAAATGATTGGCTTGGCTTTACATCGAAACCTCTTATGTTTGTATGGCTTCTGCATGACACCTAATGAGAGGTTGCTTGTTTATCCTTACATGCCAAATGGCAGTGTTGCTGACCGCCTGAGAGGTTTGCCTCATTTTTCTCGTTCAAACTCTTACTATTAGTTCATTTGGGAGAGTAGGATTCTTATTATTCTCTGGTCTATTGCAAATGGAGGCTGTTTCTCATTAAAATCTACAGCACTAAACAGTTGGAATATTTGAGCATTAAAGTCCTTATTGGTTCTCTGAAGAAACTGTTTTTGTTTTTCCTGCTCAACATACTCTTTCTTATCCCTCTCCAATATCAACTTTTTAGTACTTCAAGTAAAAAATCGTGCTGAATCTTTTCTTTAGTTATATTTGAAGCCATTTATTTTTCTTTAATCCTTTTTACAAGATATCTGCTTTAATGAATTTTGTGTCTGTTTCTTAGTAGTATTTGTTGAATAGTATTGGTAATTGGTTGATGAACAAACATCTTATTCATGGTTGTTGCTTTAATAAATTGTTTTATTATTTCTCTTTGTTTCTTCAATCGAAACAAAACCAATTATAGGTGAAGAATTTGGTTCTGCTACATCATTATTTGTTCCATTCTCCTTTGCAGAGACCTGTCGAGAAAAACCTTCTTTGGATTGGAACAGACGGCTACACATTGCCCTTGGGGCTGCCCGTGGACTTCTATACTTGCATGAACAATGCAATCCAAAGATAATTCACAGAGATGTTAAAGCAGCAAACATTTTACTTGATGAAGGTTTTGAAGCTGTAGTTGGGGACTTTGGTCTTGCTAAGTTGTTGGATCTTAGAGAATCACATGTGACAACTGCGGTGCGGGGGACTGTAGGACACATTGCACCTGAGTATCTTTCAACCGGGCAATCATCTGATAAAACTGATGTTTTTGGATTTGGCATACTACTTTTGGAACTTATAACAGGGCAAAAGGCATTAGATGCTGGAAATGGCCAGGTTCAGAAGGGAATGATTCTTGACTGGGTAAGTTATTTCTCTATATTGTCCTCTACCACTAAGTTTGCAATTTACAAAATCTCACCCTTACAAATTTATAAGGAGGTAATGGATGTTTATATTTCTATTAATCCATGATTAACCATAATCATGACTCAAATGAATAATTTCTCTGATATGTAGCATCTATCTGGAGAAGCCCTCTTAACTTGAAATTGAAAAATGATGGCCAAAATCTGAATATTCTAAACTCCTTTCTACAAATTGTGTAGAGATAACTTGCATGTCTTGTTCTCGTGGCATTTATGGGAAATTATACCAACTCATTCTTGAGCTGCATTGCCCATAATTGTCAGTGCCATGTTCAGGAATGGGTTTTTAATGCCTGCTTAATGAATTCTCAAGTATGGAGGATTACAGCGGCTATGAAGTGATGCTGGTTACTTATGAAGTACCATAACATGTATCTTCTAGTTTTATGATTGCTTTCTGGTGACTGGAAACCAGACATTATTTATTTAAAGGGAACCTCTGTACTGAATTATAATCCACCATATGTTCTCCTAATGTGCTGCACCAAATACGAAATTGTAAATGGTGGCTGAATTTTACAGGTTAGAACTTTGCATGAGGAGAAGAGATTGGAAGTGCTAGTGGATAGGGATCTGAAGGGATGTTTTGATGTGTCCGAGCTGGAAAAAGCTGTGGATTTGGCTCTGCAGTGTACTCAGTCACATCCTAACCTTCGGCCAAAAATGTCGGAAGTCTTGAAGGTCCTACAGGGTATTGTTGGGCAGCCTGCAATTGAGGAATCGCATGGTGCAACTAGTATTGGTGAGGCAAGGGCATGCAATTGCTCAAGGCATTGTAGCGATGTTCATGAGGAATCTTCTTTCATCATTGAAGCAATGGAGCTTTCCGGACCTCGATAACCTGGTATAGTTTGCCTTTTCTGAAATCAACTGTAAAATGATTTTTCATTTAGTATGAAAATAGTATAATTTTCCCTTTCTGAATTCAACCGTAAATGATTTTTGCATTTTGTAGAACAGCATTTTACACACAAAAAACTCTTTTATACTTTGCATTTTGCAGTGGGGATTGGTCTGCTTTAGAAGGATGCTAAAATGTTCTTAAATCTTGCATGTGGTGGAAAAACTGCATTCTTGATCATCACTGAGAGAAACTCCAGACAAGATACTCCTTGTCTTCTGGGCCTTCTAATATTCATTTAGAGCAGCCCCAGCCCCCAGCTAACATGCTTTTCATCCACCGCTTGTACTTGTAGGATCAACGCACATGGCATGCAAATGCAACATATAATTGACCATCGTTACCAAGAACCTGCTTCCCTCCTCTTAAATCCTACCATACAGCTTGATTAATGGGTGGCTGTCATTGCACATGCGACCTCTATATTCTTTTGTTAGCCGCATTGCTTTTCCTCATAATTGAAGACTGTTACTTCTACAACCTGGCTGACACCAATCAGTAGGGGCGGCCTACTGTCCTTTACTTGTGGAGACGAAGGGAGTCTGATCATTATCTGTGCGTGGTTTGTGGTCAAGCTGGGGTTCAGTTCGGATTCACGTACTGAAGTGAAAATGCAAAAATAGATAATGATCTCTAACTCCATTTTTGTACTGTTAGCACCCTCCTCTGCCTCTATGGTCTCACCGCCCCTGGACTTTCAGGCAATGGTTGGTCCTTCAATTGCGCCTGCTTTTGACGAGGGGATCCAAATTTCAAGAAAGACGGCCGGTTTCCATGTGAGGACTGCAGAGTAGTTAAAAATAGCGTAAATTTAGTAACGTTTTGGATTTGAGAAAAAGAAACACACTAGTAAGCAACTTGAGATGAAGTAGATCTGCTGGCCGAACCACTCCCCAAGGAGTAACATATTTCCATTGCAAAAATACTGACAAATGAACAGTTTATATATATATATATATAAAAAAAACCCCTACAATACATTATCACTTTAGACAAGAAGCGGGGCTTGATACAGTTGCACGAACCCTAGCACGAGTACCCATTCTTTTCATTTATTGACCATTTCGCCCATGTAGGATGGCGGCCTTCGATTTTTACTTGTTAAAAAAATAATTATTTATAATTTTGTATTATTTTAATATATTAATATTAAAAATAAAATTTTTAAAAATAAAAAATATTATTTTAATACATTAAAAAATTATGCTAAAAGATAACTACTTTTTACATGGGGTGAAGCATGAGTCTGGGACAGGACATGACATGATCAATAATATATATATATATAAAACTAGCAAATGAGAGGGACTATTTACTTTCGATTCTTTTCTGCATTTCAGAGCTTTATTTAACAATAAATAAATAAACGAAAAGACCAGGAGAGAGGCTGGCAAACGGGACGTAAGGAATTTTTTGCATGCTCTCCGTGGAAGAAACCCGTGGGTGTGAGGGTGATACTCTGATACCACCTCCTGCAAGCAAGTCAAGATGAAAAAAAAAAAAAAATTGAAAAAGAAGAAGAAGAAGGAGCATTGGACAGAGACAACATCTCCCCCCTCCTTTTCTTCTTCAAGACGTTACGTATTTGGTTATAAACTCAGATAAGCTTGAAACATAACATAATTCCTTGCGTGTCGTCTCCTTCCTTCCTTCCTCAAATTCAACCCCACTCCACCATTTGTCTCTTTCTCTTGTCACAAGTATGTTATAAGATTTTACCATTGTCTTTATGTCTGTGCTATTACGGTATGCGATTATTTTTTTAAAATATTTTTTATTAAAAATTATTTTAAGATATAAAATTAATCAGGACTGAATAAATTTTAGTAATTTTATGTGAGTAATTACATATATATATATATGTCTGTGTATATATCTCGGATACACAAAATGGTTTAATTAAAGGATTAATCTTGATATAGAAAGTTGACTAGACGGTATTATTAAGATATAAAATAAATTCTTTTTAATTAAGTTATCTATGAATTCACAACTATTATTATTATTATTATTATTTTGGTTTTAAAGGTGACTTGTATTTCAACCTTGATTTAGGCAAACTACGTATGATCCATTCAATGGAAATCCTACCTCCTCATGCCCTCTTAGTGTGAGGATTGTTAAAACTGGAGTCAGAAGTACAAGATTATTTATTTTATTCGAAAGAGAAGAAATTACAAAAAAAAAAAAACAAAACAAAAACTCTCTGTTAAATGCTCAATTAATTACTCTAGTACTATTGAATTAACCAAACTTTGTGAAAAATCCCTAACAAGCCATGAATTAAAACTTACCATCTATAGAAAACAAATAGGAGATCTTATCAGCATTCACTCCCGGCTCATGAATAAATCCTAATAATCCTAATACCAATAATTATATTCCTAATTGAGTGATCACTAATTATTATTTCCATTTAATTAACCCTTATTAACGGCTTCCATGCACTTTCCATTTATTTTCTTCCACCAAAGCTCTTCACCTTCTCTCAACAACACCTGCCCCACACTGTACACATAAAAATCCGTGTCCATAGATACAACATTTGGATTAAGTTAAATTGACGAGACAACTTTGCTTTAAAGATAGATAGATCTCTCTTTTGTGAACTTAATTACAGTTGAACCTGGAAGTAAACGTTTTTTTTGTTGAGACATGGCGGCGGGTTTTATTAAAGTTCAAGTTATCGAAAGGAGTAGGTAAACTATCTAGGCACTGTTTTCTTTACGAAGTTATTATCTTTCAGTTATATTTACCATTATTAAGCTTGTTCAATTCTTGGGTTATCTTTATTTTTTTTTTTGAAGGTTTTTGGTTTCTTTGGAGGTTTTGGAGTCGTGAGGTTTTTTTCTTTTGTTTGTTGTTCGCTACCAATAGAGGTGCTGTTGTCTTCTTGTTGATATCTGAGTTTGGCTGTTCATAATTGAGGAATTTTTTTCTTTCGTTGGAAGTCATTTAGAGAGGTGGAGATTATTTTGTTATGAGTAATGGATCAAGACACACAAGCAAACAATGGAATTATTGGGAATTTGGACCACGTGCATCGGGGAAGGATTGTCAGTGTCAGTGATTTGAGTGGAAATTCAAGCAACTTGGATACTGGGGTTGCCAGAGAGACTTTAAAGGTAATGAATTCAGGAGAGAAGGTGGCTGCTGTGGTGGAAACTGGGGTTTTGAATGCCAATATTGAGGGGTTGGGATCCAGTGAGAGAGTGGCAAGTCAGGGAACAAGTGATGGGAAAAGAATTGAAGAGTCAATGAATGAAGGAACGGTCGCAAATACAGTTAATATGGTTAATGGAGCTGTACTTGAGACTGTTATTGTGATGAATTCAGGGGCGACTTCAAGTGTTGATGGAGAAAATAAGGATTTGGGGGCAAAAAATGAGGAGTTGGGGCTCAGAGGTGGAATGATAAATGAGGAAACACGTCACGGGCTTGGAGATGGTGAGGTATTAAATCAAGTTGAGCGAGGAAGAGGTTGGTGTTCGAGTAATTCTAGGGCTGTGCTTGAGACTCTGATCGCGATAGGTCCTGAAGAGAATGCGGGAATTAATGAGGGAAACCAAAGATTGGAACTCAGGGGCAATGAAATGAGGTTAAGCAAGGGAACAATGGACGAGTCAGAGAAGGAAGTGAGCAAAGTGGGGAAGTCATCGTGTGTCGTTGATATGACGAGTGGCGGCGGTGGAACAGGAGGAGGAGGTTTTAGGGATAACCGTGATGGAGAAAGGGTTTGTAGGATATGTCACTTGAGTTCCGAGGGGTTGCTGGAAGCTACTGACGCAACTGCTACTGCCACAACCAATTCCATGGATCTAATTCAGATTGGTTGTGGATGTAAAGATGATCTTGGCATTGCACATGTGTATTGTGCTGAAACATGGTTTAAGTTAAAAGGAAACAGGTAAATGTTTGGAGCATGGAAAGTCAAGTTTTAGTATGACCATTATGCTTATATATGTATAAATGTTATTGATTGAGATTGGATCAGGCCTATTTTATCTTCTTGTGTTTACTATTCGTAAGGGCTATGCTAGTTTGCCATTTAATCTTTATTTTAATTTGCCGTGTTTCACTGTTTCTCAGGATTTTCTAGCAGAGAATATTTTCGTTTTCTATTTTTCATAATTCATTGAGATGTCTTCCATTTTTTCTTTATGCAGAATCTGTGAAATATGTGGAGAGGCAGCAATGAATATCAAGGGTGTTGGGGAGAACCCTTTTCTGGAAAGGAGATTTATCAGGAGCACTGGTTTCTCATCAGAGAGCAGTGGAGGGTGTTGGCGGGGACAGCCCTTCTGTAACTTCTTGTTGGCATGCTTGGTAATAGCTTTTGTGCTTCCATGGTTTTTTAGGGTGAGAATGTTTTAGAATTTATTCCATTGCCATTCTTATGCCTTTTCTTAGGAGTTGCCCCATGTGAATATTCATTGAACTATCTTGTGGAGACTCTTTAGGTCTTCATAATTTAGCCTGAAAATTTCAGGTTCCAGATCTCCCAAGTTGCTACATAGACAGCAAAGTTCTATGTTGTGGAGACTGTTACTGAGTGCTCTCATACACATTTGTTTATTAATGGAAAGTCAGGTTGCGTGTTCCTTGTCTTTTACTTCTTCCTTGAACCTCGCTTCACAACATGACGTTTTGGTCATTAGCTGGGTAACTGTCGCTTGTGTCTTTAGCTTATTTTTGTCCCAAGCCAAAGCGATGCCTTGATTTCACCCATGAGCTTTGGTTTGGCGGATTCTGCATGGGTTATTGGACTTGTACACTTGATCCTTCGAATGACACTGAATAGCTGGGGATTCTTATGCCAGATGCTCCAGTTGTTGGGGTAAACCCTTGAGACTCTTCCAGCTATACATCACTAAGCTGACTAGTGTAGAAAGCTTCGAAAATGGGACATCACTAAGCTAGTAGTGTAGAAAGCTTCGAAAATGGGAGGCTCTTCCAGCCATACATCACTGAGCTACTAGTGTAGAAAGCTTCGAAAAGGAGCTACAATATTGCCATTGCATCTCTTGCAATCTTCCATTCTCCCGCGATCTTGGAGTTTTGCCTCGTCAAATGGAGCATTAGCAGGGATCGTGTACTCTAGAATCCACTACTTTTCAATCCCCCTTTACCAGAGAATGTAATGGAAGAACCAAAAAGAAAGGAAAAACGCACAAACCATACAGCCAGATGCAATACGTGGTGAAGCTGAAACAACAACATATGAGACAAGATTCTTGCCCAAAATCTCAGAAACAAATTCCTAGTTCTCAATGGTCAACACAATGGACAAAACGAATAGCTAGAGCGACATTAAATTAAATTAGTTAAAAAGAAAGAGTTTTATTGTGGAGTAAAACACCATTCACCATAGATTATAATAGCTCATTGTTTCTTCTTTTATTTTTTGTCCTTTGAATTTTTTTTAATCATTTAATATTTATTTTTTAATTTAATTTAATATTTAAAAAATAAATAAAGGGCAGACAAAACTCTAATATAGAGAAAGGGCTTGCGGGTGATGTCTCTTTTCATAGGACAAGCGTGTAACTCACGTGCTCTGCCTTTTCTCCTGTCAATATTCCCCCTCCCCCTCCGTTCTCTTCGGCAGTCGCTATAAAGAGTTTTTTAATACCTTGAGCTCCAAAGGCAAAAGAAAATCATTTTTCCCATCTGTCAGGTATGCTGCCATCTTTTAGCCTTAGGTCTCGGGCTAGGGTCTGAGTAGAACACGTGTGAATTATATGCTTCCTCCTTCATGAATCTTTTTGCCTATCAAGTTAGCTTTCCAGCGCATCTGACCTCCGGTTTGTTGTTCTTGTTCGCCCCCGCCCCGGTAGATCTTCTACGCCAGCTTTCCTCCTTCTCCTCCTCCTAGTAGTACTATAATAAGTTCAAAAACTCAAGTGCAATCGCTTGGCAAATTTTCTTTACATAAGAGCACTCTACGATGGTAGATCTAAGACATAGAGAAATACAAGTTTCTTAATTAAAAAACACTATTATTCGTTTTTTTAAACCATTGTTACAGTGTTTGTAGTTTATTAGACGTTTCTAGGCGTTGTGGAAGTTATTTTTTTATTTTTTTTTATATATATACATATATTAATTTTTGATATTAGTATATTAAAATGATTAATTTAATTTTTTTAAATTCAAAAAATATGGTTGGACTGCAACAATAAATAATAATTTTTATAAAATATAATTGAACATGGTTATTCATAATAATAGTTATTTTATTGTTTGTTTTGTATGGTTATAATTACACTAATATAGTAACTATACTAGGAGTTGATGAATCCATCCCTAATTATAATTGTACCTAATAACCGCCCAAAAAAACCAAAAAACTTTGAATGAATTTAAGGTAATACGTTAATTTTCTCTAATTTCAAGGAGAGAGAACGAGCCTCTATTAATTTCTTTAAAAAAAAAAAGAGAATTGTGATCTATTGAGGAATTATAATAGAGTATTTAACTTGTAAAAATAGGAGATATAATCATATATAGTTATTTTATTTTATTTTACTTGACTTTTAAGATAACAATGTAGCAAATTTGTCAATCTTTTTCCAACCACCATGACTTTGTTGTTGTAGTAGGTAGTAGTTAGTTGGCATGTATTAGGCTGCACATGGGCTACTGTCAAGACCCTTATATTTCTCCTATAAATAGAGATGAGAGAGTATAAAGGTGTAGAGATGGTAAGTGCAACTCTTAGAGTGAGAAAGTATAAATTTGAGAGAAACACCAAGTGTAAGAGTGAAACTTCGGGTTTTGTGGGATTGTACTAGGTTGAGTTGAGTGTTTATGTCATCCCTTCAATAATATACAATTTGTTGCTTTTGTGGACATACCCAATTTTGGGGAACTATGTAAATCTATTTTTTGTGTTTTATTTGTATTTGCTTGCGGTCCGGTATGCGCAAGAAATTAGTATCAGAGTATTAGGGAAGCTTGAACACTGAAAAAACATGTTTTTCAGCTCTTTATTCAAAGTTGCAGAATTTTTAAGTTCTCAGATCTTGATTTTGACCACCTGTAGAGATTCCTCTCGTCAATATGAGTTTGACGATATAAAGATCATTGAAATCAGAGTTGAAACAAGCCCTGTAGAGCTCGCTGAAGTTTCACCAAAAATCTACCAGAAAAACCAGATAGTGCCAAAATTCTCACATGAGAAGATAGCCACGTCATCTGACGTGTTGGCACCAAGTCATCATCCACAGCCACGTCATCTGACATGTTGGCACTGAGTCATCATCCACATCATCAATAGAGGGTCCACATTGCCATGCCATCAGACACGTCATCTAACAGTGACAAAATATTCTTTTGATAGAATAAGAATATTCATTTGATAGTAAGAGAATATTCCCGTGACAGAATATTCTTTATCAGAGACAGAATATTCCTTCCCTGAGTCAACTCGGTCAGATTGGTTTTTTAGCCAACTCAGTGATTTTTTGACCGGTTTGAGGACGAGTCAAGTTGGTTCCTAGCATTTTCAACCATTCCAGACGCAACCATAGTGTTCGTTTTATGAAATAGCACATCAAAGTTACTGTTTTGGCTCTTTTAAGTGTAAAAGTGTGTGTTTTAACAATTTTGGGAGCCTATTTGTAATCGAAAGATGCCTTAATGGCTGATTTTCCAAAAGAAAAATTAGCGAGAAATGATAGTATACCTCCAAAATATATCCTAGTATCGAGTACTAAATTTGAGGTGGAGAAGTTTGATGGGAAGGGTAATTTTGGCATGTGGAAATATGAAGTAATGAATATGCCTGTCTAAATGAATTTGGATTTCACTCTAAAAGATAAACTAAAGGATTTAGATGATAAAAGCTGGGAAAGGATAAATCGATTGGCCTGCAGTTCCATCCAACTTTATCTTGTAAAGGATCAGAAGTACGCCTTTTCAGAATAAAACTCTGCAAAGAAATTATGGCAAGCACTAGAGGATAAGTTTATGAAGAAGAGTATAGAGAATCGTCTCTACTTAAAGAAAATGATCTTCCACTTTCAGCACAAGAAAGGTACTTCTATGAAAGAGCATATGAATGATTTCAATAAAATGATAGCTGATTTGAAAAATTTAGATGTGGAAATTGATGATGAAGATAAAGCTCTGTTGTTATTGAATTCACTACCTGACACATATAAACATCGTCACCATTTTACTATATGGTAAAGAAAAGATTAAATTCATCAATATGTCCAATACTTTGGTGAACAATGAGTACCAGAAGAAGGACCAGATTGTTCACAAGAAGTCAACGTTAGAAGCATTGACAGTTAGAGGCAGAACAACCCTTAGGAGATTTCAAGGGCAAGGGAGATCTCACTCCAAAATCTAGAGAAGAATCATCAAACAGACAATATCTTGCAAAAGATGAGTGTGCCTTTTATCACAAAAAGGGGCATTGGAAGAAAGATTGTTCGATCAAGAGCAATAAGGAAAAAGATGAACCAACTGTGAACGTTGCATGAGATAAGGATAAACGAGACTCTGCATTCATGGTCTCATCCTAGAAAACCATTCTAGTGAATGGATTCTTGATTTAGCATGTTTCTATCACATGTGCCATAACAAGCACTTATTCTCGAAATTCGAGGAGTTCGATGAAGGAGTTGTATTAATGGGTAATGATGATGTTTGTGAGATTAAAAGGATTGGGATTATCCATCTGAAGAAGCATAATAGGGTAGTTAAGACACTAACAATGGTACGATATGTACCTGAATTAAAGAAAAATCTCTTCTCACTTGGTGTTCTAGAATCCAGTGGTTATAAAATTATCATGCATGGTGAAGTCCTAAGAGCAATCTGTGGTGTATTAGTTGTCTTAAGCGGCACGAGGAAAGGAAACTTATATTTCATGGATGGATCTACAGTTACTAGTATAGTATCTGTTTCAAAAAGCATATAAGATGATGAAGTAGATAATTCTAGACATGCACTTAGGGCATGCTGGTAAAAAGGCTTTGCAAGGATTGATCAAACAAGGTCTATTAAAAGACGTCAAGATTGGGAAGCGTGGGTTCTGTGAGCATTGTATTCTTGAAAAACAGACAAGAGTCAAGTTTGGCACTGTGGTACACAATACAAAAGAGATTCTAAATTATGTTCACACAAACATATGGGGACCTTCAAAAAATGAATCTCTTGGAGGTAATCGTTGGTTTGTTACTTTTATTGATGATTTTTTAAGACAAGTATGGGCGTACATGATGAAACATAAGGATGAGGTCCTTGATATCTTTCTGAAATGGAAGAAAATGATGGAGACTTAAACAAGAAGGAGAGTCGGTCAGATAATAGTGGTGAGTACACTTTAGATCCTTTCTTTAAAGTTTGCCAGGATGAAGGGATCAAACGACATTTTATTGTGCGTAAAACACCACAATAAAATGGAGTAGTAGAACGCATGAATCGCATATTGGTGGAGAAAGTCTGATGTGTGCTATCACATTTAAGACTAAGCAAAGTGTTCTGGGGCGAGGCATTAAGCTATGCTCGTCATATTATTAACCGGTTACCTTCAGTAGTATTAAATGGAAGAACCCCCTTAGAGGTATGGTCAGGCTCTCTTGCAAATGATTATGACTCTATGCGTATATTTGGTTGCTCAACATATTATCATGTTACTGAGTCCAAGCTAGATCCTAGAGCTAAGAAAGCTATATTTTCATGTTTCAGTGGAAGAGCAAAAGGTTACAGACTCTGGTGTTTTGAATTAAAGAAAGTGATTTTGAGTAGAGATGTCACTTTTGATGAGTTTGGCATGTTACAGCAAGATAAATCACAAAAGAAGGAGAAACAGTCTGATGATGCACAACAGATGGAGTTGGAGACTTCAGTCATCCCTATAAAAATTGTTTAAACAATCTCTATTGAAGGAGATTCATATGAAAGTTCAGATGAAGAGGATACAACAACTCCAGTAACCACACAACAGGAATCCATTGCAACCAATAAACCAAAAAGAGTTATTAAGAAACCTGCTTGTTATTGTAATATAGTGGCTTATGCACTTCCGGTGATTGATGATGGAATCCCCTACACCTACAAAGAAGCAGTACAAAGTGTAAAAAATACAAAATGGAAAGAGGCAATGGATAAAGAGATGAAATCTCTCCACAAGAATCAGACTTGGGATTTGGTACAACTCCCTAAGGAAAAGAAGACAATTGGTTGCAAGTGGGTATATGCCAAGAAGGAAGGTAATCTTGGAAAAGAGAACATCTAATTTAAAGCAAGATTGGTAGCAAAAGGCTATGCTCAGAATGAGGGGATTGCTTATAATAAGGTATATTCTCTTCAGTTGTTAAGCATTCATCAATTCGTATTCTGTCAGCCTTGGTTGCACAATTTGATTTGGAGTTAGCCCAACTTGATGTGAAACTGCCTTCCTACATGAAGATTTGGAAGAGGAAATTTACATGTTTTAGCCAGATGGTTTCAAAGTCACCGGGAAAGAGAATTGGGCTTGTAAACTGAAGAAGTCACTGTATGGATTCAAACAATCTCTTTGCCAGTGGTATAAGTGATTTGATAAGTTCATGATAGAACATGGATACACATAGAGTCAGTTTGATCACTGTGTATATTTTCACACATTTCTTGATGGTTCTTTCATCTATTTGCTCTTATATATGGATGATATATTGATTGCATCGAAGAGCAAGATGAAGATTGATAGATTGAAAGCTTAATTAAGAATTGAGTTTGAAATAAAGGACCTTGGAGAAGCTAAGAAGATTCTTGGCATAGAGATTCAGAGAGACAAAAGAAAATGCACAATCTATTTGACACAAACCTAATACTCGAAAAAAATTCTAAAGAGATTTGGGGTAAATGGTAATATCAAGCCTATAAGTACACATCTAGCTCTTCATTTTAAGCTAAATGCTTTAATGTCTCCATGCACAGAGGAAGAGTGCAAGCATATGGCTCAAATTCTGTATGCAAATACAATTGGTGCATTAATGTTTGCACTAGTTTGTACGAGACCAGATATTTCACATACTATCAGTATGATGAGTAGGTATATGCATGATCCAGGAAAGGGTCATTAACAGGCAGTTAAGTGGATTCTACGGTACATTCATGGCACAATCGATATTGGTTTGAAGTTTGAGAGGGATGATAAACTCAGACATAATTTAGTTGGATATATGGATTTAGACTATGCTGGTGACTTAGATAAGCATCGTTCCACAACAGGCTATGTGTTTACACTTGCTAAAGGGCTTGTAAGTTGGAGGTTAACTTTACAATCAACAATAGCTTTGTCAATAACTGAGGTAGAGTACATGGCAGTAACAGAAGCTTTCAAGGAAGCTATTTGGTTATATGGGTTGATTGAAGATTTGTGAATTGTTCAAGAGGACGTGAATGTCCATTGTGATAGTCAAAGTGCTATTTGTCTTTTAAAGAATCAGGTTCATCATTCTTGCACCAAGCACATCGATGTTCGATTTTATTTTGTTCGAGAAATTATGGATGAAAGGGATATTTTACTATAGAAAATTGATACCATAGATAATCTAGCTGACATGCTCACAAAATGTGTTTTAGAGATCAAGTTCCAACATTGTTTGTGCTTGGTCAACATCTCTCAGTGTTGAGCACCTTCATGTTGCAGCGCCATATGGCGCGTTAGAGGCAGTATTGATTGATCTCGAGGATTGAATGAAAAAATCTTGCCAAGGTGGAGATTTGTAGCAAATTTGTCAACCTTTTTCCAACCACCATGACTTTGTTGTTGTAGTAGCTAGTAGTTGGTTGACATGTATTAGGCTGTATATAGGCTGCTGCCAAGACCCTCATACTTCTTTTATAAACAGAGACGAGAGAGTATAGAGGTGTAGAGGTGGTGAGTGTAACTATGAGAGTGAGAAAGTGCAGATTTGAGATAAACATCAAGTGTAAGAGTGAAACACCGGTTTTATAGGATTGTACTGGGTTGAGTTGAGTGTTTGTATCATTCCTTCAATAATATACAATCTGTTGCCTTCGTGGACGTACCTAATTTTGGGGAACCATGTAAATATATCTTTTGTGTTTTATTTGTGTTTGCTTTCGGTCTAGTATGCGCAACAAACAAAACCACTCATTTCATTCAATGAAAAATGTAAAAGGATAATAAATAAAATATGGAGATGTTAAGTATTATTACAATCAAATCACAGGAAAACCAAGATAATTTTGTTTGCTGGACGGTTTTTTTTTTTTTTAATGACTTGACCTGGTATTATATTGGTATTATATGCTGACCATAATGTTTTATCATCCCTTCTCAGGTATGAACAGGCTTGCATTTTTTTTTTGGAACGCCGTGGGTTTTGTTTGGCTCGCCGTCGCGGGTGCAAGCCAATTGCTGGTGAATACAAAGGAGGATGCAATGAAATGGTTCCAGATCAAACATGAAGGAATCATCCTTAACATGTCCCAGAATAGTGGATCTCAGTTCTTTTCCCCACCACTTAGTTTAAAAACTTAACATGTCCCAGGAGTATATGTACCTGAACTTATAATTTTCATCTAGAGATAATTTTTTGTATTCTAGTTTCAGCTGTTTGTGCTATTAATATATTGGAGTTGGACTATGCAGATATCATGCGTCCAGTATTCCCCTTCCACGGCTTTGTGGCGTGTCTGACCTTAGTTTATGCCAATAATTTTGGTGTCAACCTGGTTGGACTGCACATTCTGTCGCCAGTCTCTTCAAAAGAATTGATTTGTGCCAGCAGCCAGCTGGGTGTTGCTTGCTTGAATTATAATGTACTACTGTTCGTCTGTGTGCGTATCCTATAGTAGGGAAATCTGGGACGTTGGGCTTTATTGATCCAAAAGGGACAGTGGTATTCTTGGAGGCAATACTATTGACAATGGATGCAAACAAAATTTTTATCCAAACTTATCAGTGTTTTCCATGCTTTTTTTTTGGATTCGAGTAAATTTTATCTTTTAAAAAGTATATTTTACAAATCTAGATAAATAAGTAAAATCCTAGTTGTTTCGGGTTTTTATAAAAAATACAAGCCCTAGCTCAAACTTTAAACTTGATATATAAATCTCAAATTCTTTATCATTTCCTGCGTACCTTGGACTTTCCATGCTGAATATGCTTCATATGTAAACCACTGAACTTAAATGAAGTATAGAACCAGACAACCTTAATGGAGGAGAAGTAAAACAATGTCAAGAAATCTGGGCCAAGAATAACACAGGAACTGCATTTAGAAAACACCATGTTCTTGGAATTTAAGTTTCTTGCTGCCACGTAAGTTGGTTTCCAGCAGCTAGATTGCCTGTCTTCTCGCTGAAGCACTTCTCATTTTTTAGGGCCTAAGAAAGTCCAGAAGCTCACCTTTCTTCAACTTCGAGTAACCTTTTATTCCCCTGGACTTTGCTAGTTCCTTCAGCTAGGCCAGTTTCATTTCCTCTACTCTTGGCAACTCTGATATGCTGCCGCTGGCTTTGGCCTCTGATGCTTCACTATTCAGCTCAGCATTCTTTTCTCCTGGCGTTGATGGAGATGGTATCGAAAACTTCTTTGTGAAATTAGAATGTGGTCTGGTTAACTTAAAATCCACCAAGGCATTTCGTGCTTGCATCTTCTGGACCTTGGGTACACTTCGTTTGTGTGTTGGGACCTTCTTTCCTTCCGTAACTGTATTTGTGTCTACGATAAATCATGAAACTAAAAATCAGACATGTTTAGTGAGTCAACAAACCACATGCATTGTGGTAGGAGTGATCGAGAAAATTTGGTAACGATACTAATCATCCAGGGGATAAGTGGTTAAGGAGACAATAACGAAATTTTCTTCACCACCACAAGGGAACGAACACAACGAAAGGAAATTTGTGTTATGTTTACAAGGGTTTCCAATATAAACAAAAAACGAATGTGTGGTAAGAGAACTGGTTTTCTTTTTAATATGATAGATAGTATTCTTGTGCAGGAAAAAACCTTATAACCTAAAGAACATTCCTCCTAGAAACGGCATGTAAAATGATTTTATCTCCTAAAAAACATTGGTCTGGAGCTGAAAGATGCATATCCATCTAGATTACCTTTTGCTTGCTTCCTTGAACGGAGAATAACTTCCAGAATTGAATCGGTAGGGGACTTCTCAGACCTGCCAGCATTCTTCTTCCCAGTGGCGGTAGACTCTCCATTCGAGATTGAATACTGTATCCGTCTGAAAAGGGCCATTATCTCCTCCTGGTTAGATGACAAGGGAAGTTTTCTATCAGAAGATTGAAGCACACCATTCTGTGAAGCAAAAGCCAAGGACTCATCTGCAATCTCAGCCAAATTTAACAAGCTGCATCAAAAAATGAGCTCTTAGTTTGAAGCTCACAAAATGATTTGGCCCAGTACCAACACATGCATCGAAAGCCAGTTCTTGACAAGTCAATGAAATGACAAGGGAATAAAGTCTAGCAAAGAAGTTAAGCATTGTCTGACAATGAAATGTTTCTGGAATATCAAAGATGATGCGGTTTGTGCTGTTGACAGTCTCAACACGGAGGGGACTCGTGGATTCCCAACAACCACTGAAAGCAGCATACAAGTACCAAATTGTCAAGGTTTGGAAGATGCAAACCTTGACTTGATGGCATCTAGTGATGAAAACTGTTATAACCATAGAGGTGTATTAATTAAATATTAAGCTAAAGTTTCCACTCTACCTAGTCTAATTCCGGACACATTCATTCAAATTCCATGAATAGTTTGATGGGCCATCAAATTCACGAGGGAAACTCATATGCTTAAACACAATACAAGCTCACCAACACAAAATGATTTATTCTCCCGGACACAAGAGATGGATACCAGCGACAGCTTTTGCACCTATTAACATAGATCTCAACAACTCAATCACATATTGGCTCATGGTGAGTGAATCTAAACATTTTCAATTCATGACATGATGAACACACACATCAATAACAGAAGACAGAAAAACAAACAAAATACAGTAATTTAGAAGGCAATTTAGCATGCAGCAGATCTAATCTATTTATAAAATCTACTGCTTTATCAGACAAAAACTTAAATAATGTGCATTAAAAAAACTTAAATAATGTGCATTAAAAATAAAGGGTCAAACTTCCAAAAACAATTGGTGCTCAGGAGATAATACCTTTGAGAGAGTAAATGGGGTACCCCAACTTGAGCTGCTTGCTGAAAGAAACACATGAGGGTTTGTTAAAGAAAGTGTTCTGAGGATAAAAAACAACAGCAGAAACCATCCTTTCCAGGCAAACTTTGAGACTCTGAATATGCAGAGTGGATTAGATTCACAGGTTCTTTATACAAGACCCGTGGGAGTAGAGTAGCTGTTTTCGATGGCTAAAATTAGCTAGGTCACATGTCTCTTTGGCGCGTGCATTCCACATGCCCAAATGGATAAGAATAAGCAGTGCTTTTTTTTGTTTTGCATTAAAAGCTTGAAACTTCAAATCCCATTTTTCAGTTTATTTCTAGCTAGAACTTTCCCGCCTTCTTCTGCTTCAAATGATGATTTTTATGGCCACAATCCTTCCACCAAAACTTCCTCTCCCTCTAAATAACAAAAAAAGTAGAGGAAAACACCTTTTCCAGTCTAAATATGTGTTCTTTTCCCATAGAGCATATCCAAAGTTTGCTCCTTTATCACCAAATTTACACTTTTCTTATGACACAGTATCCGTCTTTTCCTCACCAGCCCAATCCAAAGATTACAAAATCACTGATTGGAACAAAAAAATCTATGAGGTCTGTGAAATGGGAAATATTGATAAAGCAATAGAACTACTTTACATGTCTCCAAAAGCTGAAATTGAGTCAAGAACTTGTTGCTCAATATTGCAACTTTCTGCAGAACTTAAATCCTTACAAGATGGCAAGAAAGTTCATTCATTTATTTGTTCTAGTGGGATTTCAATTGACAGTGTTTTAGGATCAAAACTTGTATTTATGTATGTAACTTGTGGCGATTTAAGAGAAGGGAGACTGATTTTTGATAAGATAAGAAATGAGAAGGTTTTTCTTTGGAATCTAATGATGAATGGGTATAAAAAGACTGGTGATTTTAAAGAGAGTGTCTCTTTATTTAGGCAGATGTTGGATTTGGGTGTTGAAGTTAACTCTCATACAGTTTCTTGTATATTGAAGTGTTTTGCAGCTTTAGGCAGTGTAAAGGAAGGTAAATGGGTTCACGGGTTTTTGTTAAAATTGGGTTTGGGTTCTTATAACGCTGTTGTTAATTCGCTCATTGCTTTTTACTTGAAAATGAGGAGAGTTGATGTTGCCCGTAAGTTGTTCGATGAATTGAGTGACAGAGATGTTATTTCATGGAATTCAATGATTAGCGGGTATGTGGCTAATGGTTTTTCTGAGAAAGGAGTTGAACTTTTCAAAAAGATGCTATATTCGGGAGTTGATATGGATTTGGCTACAATGGTCAGCATTCTTCAAGCTTGTGCAAATTGTGGTGATGTTTCATTGGGTAGAGCAGTTCATGGTTCTGGAGTGAAGGCCTGTGTTCACGGGAAAACTACCTTTTGCAATACATTACTGGATATGTATGCCAAATGTGGTGTTTTGGATGGTGCTATTCTAGTTTTTGACTTGATGAGTGTAAGAACTGTTGTGACTTGGACTTCATTGATTGCAGCTTATGCTCGAGAAGGTCTCTCTGATGAAGCTATTCGATTGTTCCATGAAATGGACAGGGAAGGTGTTAGTCCAGATATTTTTACTATCACAACGGTTCTTCATGCTTGTGCTTGTAATGGGTCACTGGAAAATGGCAAGGATGTGCACAATTACATTAGGGAGAATGATATGCAATCAAATATATTTGTGTGCAATGCTCTCATGGATATGTATGCGAAATGTGGAAGCATGGAAGATGCTAACTCAGTTTTTTTAGAAATACCTGTAAAAGATATCATCTCATGGAACACGATGATAGGAGGTTACTCAAAAAATAGTCTACCCAATGAAGCTCTAAGTCTGTTTGGTGATATGGTGTTAGAAATGAAACCTGATGGCACATCATTGGCATGTATTCTTCCTGCTTGTGCCAGCCTAGCTTCTCTAGATAAAGGCAAAGAGGTTCATGGTCATATATTGAGAAATGGATTTTTTTCTGATCAACAGGTTGCCAATGCACTTGTTGACATGTATGTGAAGTGTGGGGTACCAGTTCTTGCACGGTTGCTCTTTGATATGATTCCTACAAAGGATTTGATCACATGGACAGTTATGATTGCTGGATATGGCATGCATGGATTTGGGAAACATGCTATCACTACCTTTAATGAGATGAGGCAAGCAGGTATTGAGCCCGATGAAGTGTCCTTCATTTCAATACTGTATGCTTGCAGTCATTCTGGATTGCTTGAAGAAGGATGGAGATTCTTTAACGTTATGAAAGATGAATGCAATATCAAGCCAAAGCTGGAGCATTATGCTTGTATAGTGGATCTTTTAGCTCGCAGTGGGAAACCAGCCATGGCATACAAATTCATAAAATCAATGCCAATTGAACCTGATGCCACAATCTGGGGAGCACTGCTCTCCGGGTGTAGGATTCACCATGATGTCAAATTAGCTGAGAAAGTAGCAGAACACGTCTTTGAACTTGAACCAGAGAACACGGGATACTATGTACTTTTAGCAAATACCTATGCCGAGGCAGAGAAATGGGAAGAGGTGAAAAAGCTGAGACAAAAGATTGGTCAGCGGGGTTTAAAGAAGAACCCAGGCTGCAGTTGGATAGAAGTCAAGAGCAAAATTCACATCTTTCTTGCTGGAAATAGTTCACACCCACAAGCCAAAAAGATAGAGGTTTTGTTGAAAAGGTTGAGATCAAAGATGAAGGAAGAAGGTTACTTTCCTAAAACAAGATATGCTTTGATCAATGCAGATAGCCTGCAGAAGGAAACGGCTCTGTGTGGGCATAGTGAGAAATTAGCCATGGCTTTTGGAATATTGAACTTGCCACCTGGGAGAACAATACGGGTATCAAAGAACCTGAGAGTGTGTGGTGACTGTCATGAGATGGCAAAGTTCATTTCCAAGACATTAGGAAGGGAGATTGTCTTGAGAGATTCTAATCGGTTTCACCATTTCAAGGATGGCGTTTGTTGTTGCAGAGGTTTCTGGTGAATTAAGTGCAGAGAAGGGGTTTGAATGTATCAGAGCTCATCTCATCCCTTTGTAGGTTGATTCTCAATTATGAGTTAGTAAATTGTTGTAAATAGTGGTCCAAGAGAAATATATCTTAGGAGAGGATTTCAAGTAGGGTTTCTGTCATATATTAGGTCAAACGAGGGGCATAGATACTAGTAATTCTCAGTTTATTTTTGTGCAGCAAATTACTTAGAGACTGGAAGGCATTTCATCAAATTACTTAGAGGCTGGAAGGCATTTCATTTAATCTCATTTATATATTATTCAAGACAGATTATGAATCATTGCGATAAATCTAATACATGAAGGAAACTACGTCTCATGCCAGTTTGATTGTGTTAGATTTGTTCCTTATTAAGGGACCATCTTCCATTTCTACTTCTGTCTTACTTGTATTATGGTTAATTGGTTGTCTCCCTCCGAAGCTCCATCCCTTGTATTTGCTTATTATTCACGGCTGGAGTATCAAAGCAAAGGGTCCTCCAGGAAGGTAAGAGCTGGTTTTCCTTCAAAGCTAAAATGATGGAAACCAGACGTTAGTTTTTGAATTCTTTCTGAGATGGCATGCAGGTTTCATGTCAGAATGCACCAATGATTTGGCTGAAGCAAAAACTTAAACTGTACTAATGAGTATTGTGACCATTTTTGAACATATTAGAATTAAGGAAACAATGACATTTCCCTCTTCTTTTACAATAGCGAAGAACAGGTTTGGAATTACACAGCTATCCTCCTAGCATTGAGAGATGTATGAGCTAATATGTTATACAAAAACCTAAGAGAGTTCAATGGTTCTCCGTGTACATACTCATGTCTCATCATCGATTCACACAGTAAAAATATTATTTCATCATTAGAGGGCAAATCCATTAAGCCTGGAAGGGATAAGAAAATCTTTTTCATATAACCCATTAGGCATTAAAGAAAATAAAAGGTTAATCCGTATTTTTATATCTTTGTATACAATGTAATAACTAAATTACACTTAAAAGTTTTAAAAACTTTTTCCTTAGGTTATGAGTTTTTTCAAAAAAATTTGTACAATATACTTAAAAAAAGCAATTTTTCTTAGGTTTAAATGAAGAGAACTTTAACTATTTTATATGTGTCTGAGTATATTATTTAAATTTAAAAGTAGTTAGCTCATGCTGAATATTATCAACACTTTTTGGGTAAGGCGTGCATTACAAAAACAACTTTAAACGTCGTCGTCAGAGATGACATTCAATGCATCTCACCATTCTCATCACGATAACGAGACACGTGTTATCAAAATACTAATGATTATGCTTTGGCCGCATGTTTTTTCTTTCTTTTCTCTTGTCTTTCTTCCTTTATAAAAAAATGTGTTGACCATTGCCTAAAAAAAAAAGAAAAACAAGAAGAAGTCTTGTTATCTGTTTGTTTGGTCAAATTAAATAATCATTCTTTTGATTGCAATTTATTTAGTCTTGAATAATTTATTAAGTTAATTTTTTTTAATCTCATCCTTTAACATTTGATTTTTATATTAGTTTTTATATCTGACTTGGTTCTCATTATTTTAATTATAATGTACTTTATTTTTAATTTTTTATTGATTTTTTTTTAATTTCATTCCTTGATACTTGATTTTTATATTAAATTTGATTATCATTATTTTGATTGTTATTTTTAGTTTTTCTTATCCTTTTCTTAATTGAAATTGTTTTCAATTTCATCCTTAAGATTTGATTTGATTTTTCTTTTGTATTAAATTTGATTCTTATTTTTTTTTTCAAATCTACTTTTTTTCTTATTTTTTTTTCAAGTTTATTAAATTTATTTGGATCGATGACCAGAATCTTAAATTTTTTCTTTTTTTAAAAATGTTTGACCATATTGGTATCTTTTCAATGATGAAATAAACAAGTAGACCTATGATGTGGTGCAGCCACCTATCTAGTATTCCATGTAGCAAATTGGTTAGTTACAAGTGCACAAACTTTATTCATGTAAATTCATATTTATTATTAAAAAAATAATTTTTTTAAATTTAATTAATAGTGAAGATATAGTCATTGAAATAAAAATACTTTATAAAATGGTTATAATTATAAGTATTTCAATTGCGTTAAAGTATTATTTCTAAATGTTATTGTTCAATGTTCTAGCATTAATGGAAGTTGTTGAAACAAATACATATTATGTTATTTCTTTTGTGAAAGAAAACAATATTTCTTATAACTTGAGGTATATCAAATATATATAACTAATATGCAGATATTTGTCTAATGATATTTATGCTAAACTAATCTATATGTGAATTTTATATGGAGAGCACTTGTGTCTATAGAAAGACTCAAAAAATAGTTATATAAGTGATTTTTAGATTTGATATTACTAAATTGTTTTATAAATGAAATTCTATGCTTTGGTCTAATCACACGTTTTAATTAAAAGTAACAAATAAACATAAACTACATAAAGATATTTGAGTGATCAAGTGATGATTTTTTATTCTAGGTGAATTAAAAAAAAAATTACTTGTTCTTAAATAGTATTGATTGTGAAATCCCTATAGAAGATCGAATCTGATTTAAAAAAAAATTCAAATCTTATTCAAATAATCAATGATTGTGATATTAAAAATAAATATGATTTGATAGAACACAGTCTGTGCTCTAATATTTAAAGCAAAACATGAATAAATAATAATTATATGAAGAAAATAGTCATTGAAAAGTTAATTCAAACAACATATGACTTTTTTAATATTTAAAAGATAATGATATGTAGACAATATACTTGATTTTTAAATATAAATCATTTAATTTTTATTTATTTTAGAATTATGATTTATATTTAGACTAATATATTATGAATATAATGTATCACAAATAATAAGAACAAGTAGTAACAATTTAAACTGAGATAATTAATTAAGTGAGATTTAATTGTAAAAAAATTTAAAAAAAGTAAGGGTAAGAATGTAATTTATACTAGGGGTTACAATTCTAAACTTAGAAAAACCTAGTTGGGACATGATTGTATAATTATTTAAAATTATCATGAAATAATATATGTGACTTTTTCAGGAGATAAAGTAATATTTTTTCATTAATAAAATTATCATGTTTTTCCTATCAATAAAATGCCATGACTTGTATTTTTTTTCATATACATTTGAACTAGGTAGATAAAAATAGAGAAAAAAAAAGGGCAACACTAAAACATGAAAGACATATAATTTAAGGCATAACAATTACTTTAATCTAAAAAGATTTTAGAATATTTTTGATTAGAGGATGACATCTCACTTATAATAACCTAACAATGAACATAAAAAAAAATAATTAGATCTTCATGTTATTTTTGCTTTAAACCTAAAGGATCCTAAATTGTATAACAAGATCGTTAACACCCCTAATTTTTTTTTAACATTTTGTTTTTATTGTATTTATGTGCTTGAAGAAACTCTATAGTTTGAGTACCTTTCTAGATGTTGGATTCAAAATTTAAGTTCTTACATGTCTAAACTACAAATATGTTTGAGAATGATCATTTTGAAAGTATTTTTACTTGAAAACATACAAAAATAATAATTTTTTTTATAGTTTGAGTACCTTTCTAGATGTTGGATTCAAAATTTAAGTTCTTACATGTCTAAACTACAAATATGTTTGAGAATGATCATTTTGAAAGTATTTTTACTTGAAAACATACAAAAATAATATTTTTTTTAAAAAAAATTATTTTTGATATTAATACATTAAAATAATAAAAAAAACACCAAAAAAATAACTTGAAGATAAAAAACAATTTCAAAAATACAATTAGATCACAATGCTAAAAGGGAAATCTTGTCTGTGTTCCAACTGAGGCCATTTCCAAAAAAATATTATGCAGAAATGAAGAATGCCACTTGCAGCAATCCAATTCAGAGTATTTTATGTGTGAATTTCTCATTTGTTTTCCTCTGTCATGACTCATGATGAACAAACCATCTCTGGAGTCATATGGAGCTATGATAGTTACCATTGTTGTGGTAGGGAATAGGAATGAGTCCACCGAGGCACTCAGAGAGACATGGAGATGACAATCATTTATCTACACTTTCTTTTACCAGCATTACCTTAGGCCTCCTTTTATTTTCCTTTAAGATCACGGTTCTAAAGGTAGAATTTTCATTTCTTCTTCGAGCTGATCTGTGTCCACTGTAATTTAGTTCAAGCACTAGTCCTAGTTAGCTTATCAGTTCTCTATTATGACATCTTTTCTCTAAACAAAGGCTGCTTCCTAGGTTAAGAAATTATGCTACCTTGTATATTTGCTAAGATTTTCTATACTAGGAATGGTAAGTGTCCTAAGCAGCAGGTGCTTGGTCCTAAAATACTTTGTCTGTAGAAGGAAAGGCTTGCTTAAACCTACTTGAGTATACTACACTGGCATTGCAACTCATCCACGTGACATGGTACGCAAAACAATATGGGACCTCACAACAAAGTTGTGTACTGTGAACTGCTAGATAGCAAGTGGCAAGACGGTCCGTGCACTTGTATAAAGTCTCTATGAAATCAATATTACCTCAAAAAAAATCAACATTCTTCCAGTTCCATTTATTTTCACTCTCGTCATTCACTGGAAATATCAACATATATTGTATTAATCACTTTAACACACCAAAGAAAGAACATTAGTGAACAAACTTGTGGGCTTGAATTTTGCTGTGTTATCGTACAGCAAAGACAGGTCTCCAGTGTGGCTCCTTGTTAACGCAATAAATAATCTGAACCAAATTGCAAACCAAACTCAACCAAATCATAAAAGACGAGCAGAAAGGTCAAATTCACATAACATAATGGAAACACACAGGATCAAACATAGAGGCCGAATAAATGAAAGTGTGATCAAATAATTCCTGGGGTTCAAGATACATATTTCATAATACAACATTGATATCAACCACTTTTGCCCCTCTACAGAATCCAAATAATGCATCAACGGTAACCGAATTCATAATAAATTATATATATACATATATAAAATATAAATCACTGCTCTTTTCTCCATCCAATTATCAAAGCAGCAAATAAATAACACACCTAAGTAATGATTTCCACCCTCGCCTTTTTCCTTTTCCCCTTCTACGACTACTCTTCTTCATGCTCAAGTGTATAACCAATTAAACAATCAAATGATTTCTAGCAACCAGTTTTTCCCTACTCTGAATTCTGAACAAATAACATTACCTTCTAATTAACCACATCTTTTGGAGAGAAGAATAAGGAAGACAATTAGGAAGACTACAGAGGAAAGCGCAATTACTACACCAAGAGCAACCTTATTAGGTCCATGATGACCCTCTTTATTGCTGTTAGAATCATCACCTTCATCATTATAATCTGATGAATCACTCTCACTATCACCTCCTGATGAATTATCCTTTTCAGGTGGCGACGACAATGGCAGTCCATGCTTATCACAAGGAGCAATTCCAAGCTTCAATTTTGATGACAAAATTGTATGATTGTAACACAAATTGCTGTTTCCACCAACTTTAAACACAGCTAATCTCTTTATAAAAGTAAGATTGAAAGGCAAAACACCATGAAACTCATTGTCCTCAAGATTCAAGTACCTCAATTTCTTCATTTCTGCAAAAAACTTTGGTACTGTCCCATTCAACTGATTTGAACTCAGATCAACATAAGCTAAATCAGGAATTGCTGACATTGAATCCGGGATCGGCCCATATAAAGAGTTAGACCCTAAAGACACATTCTTTAGTGAAATCAAGTCACCAAGATTATCAGGGATTGCCCCAGTAAGTGCATTTGAGTAAAGATTGAGACTTTCAAGATTTTCAAGAAGTGTAATGGAACTGGTTATCTTTCCTTTAAGCCTATTACCTGAAAAATCAACATGGGTAAGATTGAAAAGCAGATGTTTTGGTATGTAGCCAGTGACATTAGCATTTGAGATGGTAACAGACCTAAGCTTACGCATATTACCAAGAACCGCATAAAGACCACTAGTATTGACCGGCACATTACTTACAGTGAGATCAGTGAGATTGACAAAGCGAGAGAGCCCGATACCAGTGAGGTGTTTAAGAGAGTGAATGCAAGTGAAAGAATGAAGAGAGATGGCAAGATCTAAAGGGAATCTAATAGGGGTAACAGGGCAGTTGGTGAAAGAGAGAGATTGAAGAGTGGAGAGGGATTTAAGGGCAGTGTAAGAAAGAGAGATGTCAGAGGAGCAGTTGGACAGGTGAAGCGAGACTAACTGGCGAAAGGGGGAAGAAGAGTCACAAATGGTGGCGTTGTGAGGAGAAGGTTGTATGCAAGGATCTTTAGCTGTAGGGATGTCTAGAGACTGGAGGGCTCTAAGTTGTTTGGGGATTAAAGTGGAGTTAGTGGAGGGAAAGGGGGTTTTGGTGGTCGGTGGAGTAGGAGAGGAGGCGGGGGAGGGAGTTTTGGTGGTGGGTGCAGTAGGAGAGGAGGTGGGGGAGGGAGAGGGTGGAAGAGTGGCAATGGGAGAGGCAGAGGCAGCTTCAGTGGTGGTGGCGGAGATGAGGAGGAGAAGGAGGAGAGGAAGGAGGAGGGGTGGTGGAGGTGGTGACATTTTGGGGAGGGACAGAGAAAGTGAAGGGAGCTGTGTTGAGGGTGTGCCCGCCATGTAAGAAAGCGTGTACGGTTGTTTGTAAGTGAAAAGTGACAGGTTGTGTAGTGGAAAGAGGATTTTGGTTTCTTCATGGCCCTTGGTTTATAATCTATTTGCAGAAATACATTCAATTCATACCTTTGCTGTTTTGAGGAGATGTTGTCCTCTAGCTCAATGAGACTCGAGAAACAACTACCGTCTACTTTACATCAAGGAATGTGCAGGATTAAAGTATTTTTTAAAATATTTTTTTTTATTTTAAAATATATTGAAATACTTTTTTTTAAATTATTAAAAAATAAAAAAACATAAAAAAATTAATTTTAAACAAAAAAATTAAAATTTTTAAAAATATTATTTCAATTATGTTTCTAAATAAACACTTAAGTCTAAAATCTCTCAACATGAAACTTTTTTTTTAATCATTTTATGATCAACGATATTTTATCAATGTTCATAAAAAAAAATTATAAAAATTCTAAAATCTACAACTTAAAATTTGAATCTTTGATGTGTAATTCTTTTATGCAACAATAAGAATCTCAATAGACATCCACTAATTCTTGTTCCCATAAATCAAGTGCATGTCATAAGTTCTCTTTCTATGCAAAAACATTAATTAATTAATTAATTAACCGATTTTAAGGAAACTAATATCCAGGTGCCATTTACATAGATGAAGAAGAAGAAAAGAAGATAAAATACTAAGAGGTGGGTTTTTGATATATAATTTTCATTTAATCTAAGTATGGGGTTAAAACATGGGTCACCCAGTCAAGTCACTATAGAATATTAAAATATAAACATAATTAATTTGAAAAACAGTTGTCCTTTAACGGTATAAAATTCAATAATACTGTTTTACGTGCTTTCCAGCTCTCGCTTGTCGCTTCCTTCTGTACTATTGTACTGGTTATTTCTTCCGTGCTCAGCTTTGATGTGTTTTTTTACATGAGAAAATTCAAAAAATAAATTAACAAGTTTATAAAAATATCTCGTTAAATAAATAAATAATTATCTATATAAATAAATAAAAACATTATTAACAATACTTAAATAAAAACTAGAAAAAATAAGAGATAAATATAAATCAAAACATTTTGTCCTGCAAAATAAAATATTTATCCTATTATTTTTATTGAGTATTTTTATTAAAATCAACAAAATATATTATATATAAAAACTCATATAAAACTTGTTGAATAAAATAAAAGGAAAAAAATATTATATAGAACCAAACATATTATAAATATTATCTAAAATTAAATATTTTTTTATTTTAAAAACTAAAATTCATCTATATAAAAAAATACAAATAAATTAAAATAATACCTTCAAAATTAAATAAAAATATATTTTTTTTAAAAGCCTCTATTTAAAAAAGTCTGCAAAATTGGTTTTGGTCATGGGATCATGATAAACCGATAGTAAAGAAACTGAAGATAATTATAAAACCATTATTATTATTTTTAAATAATATAGAATGATTAAATAAAAAAATAACAAATCAAATTAGCTTTTCAAATTCATGATCCAAGTCATTAAATCAAAAGTAGAGCACACAACAATTATTGATAATATTGGTTAAAAGTAATAGAAGAAGAATATAAGTAGAGCACACAACAATTATTGATGCAATATCTTATTTAATAAAACTCTTTACACTCATAGTATGATTGATTAGTTTAATAAGTTAAAAGTGTTTTTTAGAAGATGATAAAATCGGCTAAAAGTAATAGAAGAAGAATATGAGATGTTTTATCTTTGAAATACATGCTTGATAAAAATAGAAAACAAAAGAGAAAAAAAGAAAGAAAGATTGGGAGATTGAAAAATAAAGATTGAGATACAAAGAGATTGGGAGAGTAAGGAAGATATTAGGGTGAGAAAAAAAAATTAGTACTTATGACCCTAGTTTTGTTTTTAAAAATTTTGTAGTTTGGTTTGATCTTATTCATTTGGTTTGGTTTCAACCTTTCAAACCAATACCGAATTGAACCAATTTTTTTTAAAAATTTCTAATCAATTTTTTTTGTAGTTTGATTTTCTTGGTTTAATTAGTTTTATAGTTTTTTTGTTTATCCCTATGTGTACTTTTCTAATATGAGAGAGAAAAGTAGTGGAAAAAATGACTGTCGATGATAAAACATCAATCTTTCACCATCCCATGCCGTTAAAATCCGGTAATACAACCAGGATACCAATCAACCTAAAAATCCCATTTAAATACCTATCAATATAGGTTTTCATTTGAAAGTAAATAATTCAATAATTCATATAGTATACCAATCATTCTAGCAACTCTATTTGGATGCCTATCAATCCATCGTTTTAATTCAAAAGCCAATAATTTGGTTATCCAAATTAGATATCAATTAATAAGACAATCCTAATTAGATGCTATAAATTTGACATTTCTATTCAGAAGCCAATAATTCAATAAACCTAACTAGATACCAATTAACCTGACATTCCCATTTAAAAATTAACAAATATTTCATTTATTCACATATTATATAAACATACTTATTCTTTCAATTATCATCACGCAATTGTACATTTAAAGAAATTATAGTTAATAATGAATCAATACATAAATAAAGAGATTAAGGTATAAAACACCTACCTAGAACAATAATCCATATTGTTCATGTAGCCTCTCAGCCTCACATGCACCATCATTATTAATTATATTTTTATTTTATTTAGATATATTTTTATTATATATATATATATTTAAACTAATCTCTTTTGCTATTAAACATTATATCATTTTTATTCAATCCTTAATGATAATTCAATCATCAATAAATAAATATCCGATAACACTTATTAAATACATTCTTCCATAACCATAACAATCAAGGTAATTATATTATTTTTAAATTTTTAACTAATTGTAGTGTTAAGAGGAAGAATATGTTTTCTTTTAATTATGTTAAATCTACTATATTTCTAAAAGTTAATTCAACATAATCTCACATCCATTACATGTCAATTACTCATCTAAATTAAATTTTTGTTTTTTTCCTATCTTGACCAATTCTATTATTAAAGGTGAGGTATAGTTCTTTCTAATTTCTAGATATCCATTCCTTACCCAATTATTTCTCATGACAATAATCATTGCCCCATCATTAATCAACACAACAACAATTAATTATTCATAATTTCATATTTAAATCAACACCAACACATTCAACAATTCATATAATTCAAAACCATTCACTTTAATCATTTAAGTTGAGTTTTTTACCTTAAATGGATATTAAAACAAAAGAAAGATGTAAAAGAAGTCAAGGTTTTATTTAACTTTCCTCTCTCACCTTTCTCTCCTCACTTTAACAATCTCTTTAACTTTTTGAATTTCTAAAAAAAACCTTTTAATTCATCAAAATACCTTCATTACTCACTTTATAATCCCTCTAACCCCTTTTATCTTTGCTTCTTTAAAGCAAATTCTTAAGAAAGTAGAAGGAAGAGAAAAAAAACCCTAATTCCTTACTGGTCAATTTTTAACTATTTAAAATTTGACTCCTCATTTATTCAGGATAAACTGGTCACCTATTTAGGTTGTTAAATGAATTGGTCAATTGGTTTCTTACTTAGTCCCCTTAATTTTTTTCTTGTAAATCATGTAATATCAATTCAATCTTTTACCTATTGTAACACCCCACCTCACTAACAAGATATTGTCCGTTTTGGCCCACGAGTCTTATGAATTTGTTCTTGGCAACCATGCATGACTCTAAAATACATCTTACTAGTCAAGGTGAGCATGCTTATATAGATCCTCCTCCAGGTTCTCATCCACTGATGTGAGATATTACAATCCACCCCTCTTAAGGAGCCTAACGATCCTGTCGGCACCATCGGATATCTAGTGAGTCGAGCTTTGATACCAAAATGTAACACCTCACTTCACTAGCAAGATATTATCCGCGTTAGCTCTCGGGCCTCATGAATTTGTTTTTAGCAGTCATGCATGGCTCCAAAATACATTTTACTAGTCAAGGTGAGTATGCTCATATAAGGTCTTCCTCCAAATCCTCACCCGTTGATTTAGGATGTTATATCTATGTTAAATTCCACCATTTTAAAATTTCAAGATCTTCCTAACTTTCGTTCTTTGGTTAGAGTTTATATATTGGATTAATTCAGGTTGACTTAGCTTAACTCAAAAAAATTAACATATTATTTTTTTAAACTATTTTTATTTAATTATATGATAAAAGTAGATGCTCTTAAAATCAAGTATCAACCCAATATCAAGATGCTTGTTTGTGGTCATGATAACTCTATAGTAAATAAACTAAAATAAATTATAAAACTTAATTCATAATCAATCTTATGTTAGAGGTTTAAGAAATAAATAAAAAAAAACTCCAGTTAACTCACCAAACTTTGAACTAGGGTTGTAGACTTAACTAGCTTTAATAACTATATGTTTTTTAAAATAATCTTGTATAGTTGTATTTAATAAATAAATAGTTGTTTTGTAAATAGATAAAAAAAAATACAAAATCAAACAGAAAAACCTCTTTTCACCCTAATATATACTTTAAGGAAAATTGAATGTTTAAAAAACCTCTATAAAACTTTTATTGTCGAATGAAATTCATTGATATTAAAATTGATGTTTTTTGTCATTGAAATATAGCCAAACAATGACTTTCCTTTTCCTTTGCCATAACAAATCCCTCTCTTTTCAAACTTTTGAACTAAAATAAAAATTTTAAAAATTAAAGGGACTATAAAAGAATAAAAGTGAAAATTAGTGGATCAAAAGGTACTTTCTCACATGAATTTGGGATTTCTATTTGTTTTATTCTTTAGTCCTTTTTCGTTCAATTTTGGCTTCCTTGAATAAATTTTATTAAATTAATTATCAAATTAATCATAAAAGGATGGAATTCAAAAAATTAAAGTTGAGGATGAAATTAGAAAAAAAAAACTTATTGCAGATTGCTACAGTGAAATGCCTAGCTCTTTTAACATATTAACTAATATTTTAGTAAAATGATATTAAGAAAAATAAATCTTATATATATATATATATTTCTTTCCATAACTAAATAAATTATTTTATGCTTAATAAAATTCTATATTATATCCTTTAAAAATGAATAAAAATGTCTTCTAAAAAAAGAAAATAATTAAATTATCTTTTGGACTAAAATAAAAACTCCAAAAACTATAGGGATTATAAAAGAATAAAAGGGGTAGTTGGTGGATGAAAATGTACTTTCTCACATGAATTTGAATTGACCTTGAGCTTTCTCTTCGTTTTATTCTTTGGTGAAATGCCTAGCTGATTTAATATATTAACTAATTTTTTAGTAAAATGATTTTATTAAAAATAAATCATATATAATTTTTTTTCTTCATGCAACTAAATAAATTGAGTTATGCTTGATAAAATTGCTATATTCTATACTTGAAAATCAATAAAAATATCTTCTAAAAAAAGAAAATATAAAATGAGATGTTATTATAGCAAACAAGCTCTTGATTTTAAAATTTTTGTAGCAAACTAGATGATTAGTTTCCAAGCTTTCATCATCATCATCTACATCACATGTATTGTTCTTCGAGAGCAAGCGACTGCTTTTCTTTTTTTCTTCCCTCATTTAGAATAGTGAGCGAGAAGGCAATGCTATTGGATTCCTTGCTGCCACGTTTCCCAGCATTTCATGGCAGCAAAGAGGAGTCAAAAGGGCTATCAGAACAACTTTCCAAGCAATCCTCGACTAAAATGTGGAGCTGAGAGCAGTATTACGATTTGCTGTGTGCTTTCGGAAAGGTTGGATAAAAAAACTAATTCAATGTATGTTCTAAAAGCTAATTGTTTTTTACATTTAAAACTGTGTTTGGTGCGTTTAATATGAAAATAATATTAAATTTATGTTTTTTTTATATACTTTTCAATGATTTTAATAATTTTAACATCTTGATAAACAATTAAAATTAAAATTATTTTTATATATTTTTTAAAATAATATTTTTATAAAATACCACTATCACACTTAAAAAAGAAGAAGGAATGTTTTAATTTAAAAGCTGAAATGTGATATTTTTTATTTTCATGGGCTTGACCAATAGTTGTTTTTTAAAATAATTTTTTTATTTAAAAATATATTAAAATAATATTTTTTTTTAATTTTTTAAAATTATTTTTAACATTAGCACATTAAAAAAATTTAAAAGATAAAAATTTAAAATTTTTAAAAATAATATTTTTTTTAAAAATATTTTTAAAATATAAAAACCTCAAAATAGATTTGTTGTCATAAAAATATTCATCGTTGACAACAGGACCACATTATCAAAGTGGATCTACCGGTAAGATTTCAGAACAAATGGTCATGTGGGTGACTCTTGACTTGCGGACCTATGCCTTTGCTACTTTTTCGTCACTTGCAAGAATGTTTGCTTGGTCCTTGTCAGCCGCAGTGAGTCTGACAGGTAACCAAGTGGTTCGAGGAATTACTATGAAATCAATGCAGAGGTGATGGCACACCAAACCTGAGAAAGAAGACAATATCGTGTCTATATATCCTTATGCTTTTCTCGATTCAAGGAATCACAATCAAAACCTATATTTTTACATAATATCTCGTCACAGCAATTCTTAACCTTTCGCTCAGCAAAAAGAGCATTTCAAACTGTTCAAAACTTCACAGAGAATAATCATCTTGCAGTTCATTTAAATACTGACGGCAATATATGCTTTCTTGAGAGAAACCACAACGAGGATCATATTCCAATTCCCAAAGGTTTTGTAACCCCAAAATACTGGGAGAGACTTATTGGAGGTAGCTCAGCAATCAATGGAAATGCAGGTCTCCGCAACCAAGGTGTTATCAACTTTGTTAACGAATGGATTAATCTTGACCCAAACAAGGGAGAAGACAGAGGCCAACAGCACTGACCAGAGAACAACAATGGTTGGCGTTCTGTTTTGGCGACCCATTAGACCTTTAAGGAATGGATAGAGATGAAGAATCACCCAGAAGGCAAAGAACACCTTGCCAAAGAGAGGTCCCCATGCTTCATATCCTTTGTTGAGTGCATCAGAGAATCCAGCAACAACACCGACTATATTGATAATGAGAAGTGTTGTTGGAGGAATCAAAAGTGTTGTCCACTTGACCATATATAGCTCCCCAAATTCTGTATCTTCGGCTGCTTTGGCTGTGACAGTGAAGTTCGTATCGATGCCAGCCAACATTTTTAAGAATCCCTGGAAGACCGCAAAGAGATGGGCTGAAACACCTCCGATCACCCAGAATTGTTCATTACGCCATAAATCTTCAATGCTGACACCACTCCATCTTAGCTCAAGCACCGCAGTTACAATGATGGAGATAAAGAGGCCTAGAAACAGCATGCTTGCCAGGTTTGATAGCTGGATCAATGACAAGGTGCAATACATATTCAATCCCTTTAGCACATGCTTACTAGTGGAAACTGAACTGTAGATTGAATTTGGCAAACTGTGATTTTTAATATCACACAGGAAATTGTTGACTTAGAATAGCAACCTAGTAATAGTATACATAGTTCAATGGCTTGAGAAGCATTGTTCCAACTTCTACCTAGCAAAACATTTTAAATTTGTCCTAAGAATAACTCACAAGTAAAGAGACATGATTTTGCAACCATTTTTCATTCTAGGATAAGAAAAGGAAGATCATAAAAATTACCGTTGGTATGATGAATTTTCCGGTGAGCAGACAAACTGCAGGAATTGTGCAGTAGGCAATGAGAGGGAGGGATGTAAATGGGTACACAATGGTGTTTATATACGCAAGCCTTTGGAGCCATTTAAGACGGCCTCCTCCAAACCCGTACCAGAGGGGACAGTGTCTGCTAAAGAAAATTTCCACAGAACCAAGAGCCCATCGGAGGACCTGGTGCAATCTATCAGACAGGTTGATGGGTGCAGATCCTTTGAATGCAGGCCTTACAGGCATGCAGTAAATTGATCTCCATCCTCGGCAGTGCATCTTGAAGCCACTTAAGATATCCTCAGTGACTGATCCATATATCCAACCAATCTGAGAAGACACAATAAAAAGGTTTAAAATCGACAATACAACCAAGCCAAATAGGTCCAAACTGAAAACCACCAGCATAATTCGAACTTGAATGTTAATGCAATAGAAGGTCACATCATGTTTTCAACTAAACAATCAAGAATTCAAGATTGAAATGACAGTCTAGGGTAGAAAATGCTGTGAATATTCAATTTAGTATTGTGATTGTGATAATAATTGTTTTTTAAAATAATTTTTATTTAGAAATATATCTATGTAATTTTTTTATGTTTCACCTCTTTTCCCCATTCAGTCTTCTCTTCGTAGCCACACCCTATGACATGAATTGCTTCCTTGATGAGTGTCGATGAGTTCGCAGACTCAGGTACTCCTCCATTCTCCATTAGCGTAGACTCAATGAAGACAGAAGATAAGCCAAAAGTTTTCTCAAAGCTCAACTGGGAGATCAGCATTGACCTTTCGTGCTCATCATAATCTGCAGGAGAAAAGGCCCCAGTATAACTTAGTGAGTGAAAATTCTGTTAACCTATCATCTAATCCAACTCTCTTAAAAAATTTAAACTTACTATCAATCTCTGTAAGATTAAATATGGCAGCATTGAGATCCTCTCTTTTTGCATCTCTGTAAACCTCAGCTGGATCTTGAGCAGGCTTCTTCTTTGAGGGGCAGCAACATGAGAAGCAGGATGAAGAATCCTTTCCCTTGCGTAAGCTGGGCATAGAAGGAGGCCCGTAGCCGTAAAGTGCTTGCCTATTGAAAACACAACCAGTTCCTACATATACTGGTCCTTGAATGCCATCCAACCCTTTCATGTTAACCTGACAATAGAATAGAAAGAATTGTCAGAATTCAAAACGCTATAAACAATAGGAGCCAGGATATTATGGCAATGTTGTATTATTTTCACAATCAGCATATTGTTGCCTAATTTTCCACTTCTTCCACTTTCTGCTCTGAGTAAAACATGTGTTGCACATCTGTCTGTTGATAGGAATTGGGAGAGCAAAAAGACTAATGATAAAGAGGATTTGAAGGGCCGATGTATCTATCTGAACTTCATTATAGATTAACTTGAAATGAGTTTGAAGATCCTGATTTCTGTCATTTATTTAAATTAGAAATAATTTCTAAACTTAAATATTCACATGACCTGAAAAGACCAACTTCCATACTCATCAAATGACCTAGCTATTTAAAAACTTCAGGATAAAAAAAAATGGAAGAAAATGTTTCTGCTACTCTAGTTTTATTTCTTTTTGAGAATTATAATCTAGATAACTTTACCATTTTATGTTCAAATTGAAAAGAGGAGAAGATTAAGCTCGATTTAGCCTTACATCAAAGAAAACTACGTTACGATTGGCGTAGCGATCACTCTTATCTATGCCATCAAACCTCTGAGGGAACTGCACATAGCATACATCTCGACCTACTTGTGGGTCCATCAGGATGCACATTGCCTCTCGAACAGCCTTGCTATTGTTTACATAGTGATCACAATCAACATTGAGGATGTAGGGAGCATTTGTGAGAACTGCAGACACTCTCACCTGTATAAAGCCATTTGTGGAAGTGTTAGTCCAACTCCAACATGAGTTTCATATGAAGCCTTACCTATCTTAAATTATTTGTACAAACCAGAGCATTTTCTGCACCAGCCTTTTTGTGGTGCTGGTAGCCAGGTCTCTTCTCCCTGGAGACATATACTAGACGAGGTAGTTCATTTCCTTCAATGTCACGAGCTCCAGTATTTCCAAGGAAGACCTGTCAAGGAAACGGCCATATATGGTTATTGAATTTTCAGATAACATGGAGTCACTTTCATGGAAGAGTTTTATGGATGTGTCAAATAGACTGGAGTCGCAGGATCACATGGGCTTCTAATAAATATTGAAGTAACACATAAAAGATCAGTATCTTGCTCAGAAAAGAAATGCAAAAATTGGGCCATAGGATTTTATTTCGAAGCCTTGAAGATTCTGAACAAAAAAATGTTTCAATTATTTCATAAATTCCAAATAAACCACTGTCCGTTAGATTACTAAATGCATCAGGAATCTTTCTATAGTAATTGCAGCTTTAAGCCAGAGAGTTTTCACATCTTAGATGTATCATGAAATCAATTTTGAAAATTTAGATAACAGTAGTTCAGATCCTTTATTTCTCTTGATCTTACTAGAGAAGCAGGGGATATTAAAGGTATCCTGTTGATCTCATTATCTTCAAAAGGTTAAACAGCTTTACTGAACCAATTAGCAATAGACTTTCTACCCAGTACTAACATGAAAAATCAAGCAAGATTCAAAAACCAATGAAGATTTCAACCTGAATCATGCCAGGATGATCACGTGTGTTATTCCCAGGCCAAGGTGTTCCATCTTGCATAGTCCATCCTTCTTCAGGTGTTTTCTGAGCCTTTGCTACCAGGGCATTAACTCGGACTTTGTACTCTTCATAATCCCTCTGAAACAAAGTAGAAGGAAATGACAAATGACTTGTAACCAAAACCAATTACATAATGCCTTTTCAGAAAGGATGAGTATTTGAGAATTGTGTAATAAGAGCTCAGAGCTTACTTTCATTGCTCTACGTTCTTTCACGAAAGAAGGTTGAACCTTGTCTTTCAAGTAATCAATTTTCTGTGAGAAGTAAAACTCCGGTGCTCTTGGTTCAATTGAGTATTTTTTGCAGAACGGAACCCACTTCCTTGCAAACTCAGCTGTTTCTACCAGAGATTCAAATGTAAGCATAGCTGCACCATCATCAGACACGTAGCAGGAAACTTTATCGACGGGATAGTCCACAGCAAGGATGGAAAGGACTGTATTGGCAGTGATCAATGGCGGTTCTTTCAGTGGATCAACAGTACTCACGAAAAAATCCACACCAGCAAGCTGAGAAGGCTCACCCTCTCTTTCATACCTGGTATGGCATTGTGAACATCATATCATTTTCACTTCGATCAGCACATTGTACGGGTGCATTTATGTTTTCTGCAGTTATTTTGTGCTCCTCCTACATATACTACCTCTACGTTATTATGTGAATTGATAGGCACAGCAAACTTAGCCCTGCCAACACCTCGACATGAAGAAATGGATAAACAGCTATTGATAAAGGTTGGAAACTAAGAGTTGTATTTGTTTTTGAGTCTCACAGAAGGTAAGGTTGTATGCTTCGTATAGCTAATGTTTGTGAGCCACTTTTAGCAATAAAAAAAGAAAAGAAGAGAGGGTAAATTATGCAGATGACGGTGATTTTGTGTCAAATCATAATCTTCAGTTTTTAAAGGCTTTACTAGTAACATGAGATTTTTTGCTTCCATATAGTGTACCTTGCAGACAGCCTTTCGATAAACGTTTCTCTATTGACAGGATTCCACTTGGGGAACTGATCCAACACCCAAGAAAATGCAAACCAGATCTCACATATGACAGAAGTAAGCCACAGGCCAAAGGCACTATCGACAGGATTTGTTATTCTGTAGTGGAAGAAGAGGCCCAGAATGACCAGTCGCATAATGATCACGGCTCTGTATGGTGTGAGTTTGTTGCGTGGAATTGGATAAACAATTGAAAGCGGCTCCGAAGCCTCTGCAGACCTACAAATTGAAAAGGAAACATCAAATGAAAGACGCCTTAGCATTGATTCTTTTGTTTCGGCTTTAATGAATAACTGTTGGATGAGACATTTAACCATCAACAGTTGATAAAAAGCTTCAAGTAGCTTGCAAGACCTTACAACATGATTAATTTGAAAACACCATCTTTATTCCTTCAAGTTTAGATACCTCGATCTCAGTCTTCTCCTTGTGCAGTGTTTCAAAATCAAATAAGCCATGTTTTTGTACTTACGGTTTCTCTTCCATCTGCTGTTCCGTAGGAACTTGAGCTGGTTCATTTTCAGCCTTAGGACTACTCTTTTTCTTCTTGTTCTTTTTATCCTTCCAACTCTCCACCCGATTCTTCCAAATTGGATTCCCATATTCATCATTCATTTCTTCACAAAAACATAGGATGTGATAGATAACCCCAAATAAAAAAGAAGAGAGTTAAAAAAAAAAGATGATCTTTAGGAAAAGCAAGGTCACTAACCGCTATCCACAGTGGACACACTACTGATATGTCTAGCATGAATTCCGACATCCTGTACGAACCAAGGTTAATTAAACAATGCTGCCAGAATCCCAACATTTGAAACATTATATATATAACATGCAGCAGGCTTAAAACTTCATGGATGAAACTAGAAAAAAACTTGATTGTTCTTCTTGAGTTTCTTTAAATCAAAAAATAAAATAAAATCATGAGTCTCTTATGCATCATTTAACATTTTATGAAATAGTTATACCTGAGAATCGTTGAAGTGAGATGCCATTGTGGATTGATTGCCAGACCCCTTCTTTTCTACATCATCCAGCAAGTTCTCTGGAGAAAGCAGGCATAAATTAGCATATGAATAGTAAATAAAGAGGTGCGTAACAAGCAAATGGAAGGGATTTTCAAGAATAGGAACCACTATGAAAGTTTCAAACCCTGAAATTATACCGCATAGTAAAAAGAAAAAAATCTGACACACATTGATTTACCAGACCATATGAATGTATTAACAAAATCAGCAAAAGATAACTTCAAGATGGGGGTGGTACCATCATATGGCGAGCCACACCGCAAGCAAACTTTCCGGCCCTCTTTGATTTCAAACTCAAAACAAGACTTGCACATGGGATAGTTACACTCATGGCAAGCCACAAATAGCTCGCCATTGGCATCATGCCCCACCTGTTCACCACAGGTATGGCATATAGGAGCCCCAGATTCCATCATCCTGCTTATTACCACTTTACCAGCTCTATACAACTCCAATTCTTCAATTCTTTCGAGAGGGTCTTCCTCTGCTTCCTTCCAATCTTTTGTTTTGGCCTTGTTTTTATATCAAATACCCTAACCAAAGCTAGGGTGTGTTGGTGTCTTTCAGAGGGTGGTACTGACATTTTTGTAATGGCGAAGAGAAGGTTGAGGGTGGTGGGTTGGTGGGGTATGGCGGTTGGGGAGTTAGTGTCATGTGTTTTGCAGAGAAACACAAGTGAGAAGCAACGTCTATTTTTTGGGGTGTAAGTGACTAATTTTGAAAAATTTGCGGGAAATTTAAGGAAGGTTTCTGTTGGGCAGAGCACATCTTCAACTAACAAACTTTCAATACAAGTCATTAATGAGTATAAACACATGATCTTGGGCTGGGATGCCATGTGAACAGAAAACTGGCAGGATCCAGATGGTCTAGTGTCTAACATCGGCATGGTTCCCATAATCATCAATCATCATATCAATGTGTCAGAGTAGTTCTCTCACTGAAACGGAAAAAATAGAAAGAAACGTAGAATGGAGATCTCTTTTACAACGCTGAGCCCATATATCTGGGTGTTGGTCCACTAATAGGTACAGGATTAACAGTTTATGGCTACAGAATTGCAATACCAGAAACGGCAGTTTGCAACTTCGAATCAGACTATAAAGAGTAACCCCAGAACAAATGATGGGCATAAATAAGTGACTATAGAACCCATCTCTTGTTAAATTTACATAATATGCATTTGTTTTGTAACTTCTTTTGCAAATTGCTAGACCAGAAGTGAACAAAGCCATTCAACGAACCGGAAACTATCGTCTCCTGAACAGAATCAAGGCATGCTCTCCAGACTATGATGTTTTAGCTCTAATCTAAGAAACAGAATTGACCTCTACTACTTTTTTTGCGTCACAAATAACAAGTTTTCTGAATCAATTGGAGTTTTACGGAGCCAATTGACCTGCCAGAATGGAAAGTATGAGATGAAAGGATTCTAACACGAGCAACAGACAATAAAAATCGACCTTTTTCTCAAATCAATGTTGAGACATAGAAAATCTTCGTTGCCATCGGTCTGCCCTGCTTCATGATATTTGGAGCCATCCCACACTTTCACTGATCAACTTATCATTTCCACCGATCAACTTATCATTTCCACCAGAAATTATCAGGTTCCTCTTCTCCCCGAAGATTGAAAATGTGACACAGGACACAGCAGCAACATAGCCACCCACATAGTAATCCAAATGTAACCTATTTCTTGCAAAATCTCAAGATTCTCTTCCTAACTTCTTTCTCAACCTTAAAAATAATTCTTTTTTTCCTTTTTATTCTTTTATATCTCGATTTTCTTTCTATCTTTTTGGTACAAGTGATATTTCTGTGGAGCCTATCGGAATGGATCCAGTACTTGGTACTTAGGTAGGGTTTGTTACGTAATGAGAACATGGAACGTAACAATAAAAAAATATGGATAATGAAAGTAACCACTCATCATGTTTTTCTATATATCACTCTCCTGTTACGTTGTCATTGATTGTTGTGCAATGGACAAGTAAGCAATATTTAAATTTTATATTTGCAGTTTTAGACACGCAGAATGGTTGCAGAATTAGATCTTCATATAGGTTCTTCAAAGTGATCTTGGGTAAATATATTTTGTGAAGAGGGATGGACACCCTGGGGACGCTTGCGATTAGTGTCTGAATTTCATGAAAACATGCTTGCAAGTATGGTGTTTGGCATTTATAGAAAACTAACAAGCCAAAACAGAATGCGTCATAGCTTGGCTTTGAAATAGGTTAACGAAGATTCGGTGGACTTAATTTGTTGTTGAATATGGGCGAAGCTAGAGGTTTTGTATGGAGAAACATGGATTGTGACGAGGAACAAATACGGTGCAAGGGTAGTTCAAATATGTCCAACAAGGGTGTTGTATTCTTTTGGTGGGAGTGGTTTGTAACAGTGTCAAATGTGCATGAGGTGTACACTTTGGTAGGCTGTCCAGAATAGTATCTAAGGGTACTGGTAGCCATGCCAACAGTGGGATAAATCGGTAGCACAGATTTATACAACTATATGTTCGTCAAAGTAAAATCAGCAACACATATTGTTGATGAATATGGGCTAGATGCTGGAATGTTCAGGCCAGGCAGGAAAACTTGCTAAGGAAATAGGCAGACAAGAACAGAGATTGTTGTGAAATTCAGCAGTGTAGACATTGGTAGCTTGCATGCAGATGTGAATTCGGCAACGTGTAACGGTTGATGCATGTCATGGGTTCGACTTGACATGATTTGAAACTTGGATGAAGAAATGTCCAAAGTATATGAGTGATTCAACAACTAATGCAGTAAGAACTGGTAGTTGGGGTTGCTAAGTAAACATGTAGAACATGGGTTAGTGGCAATTATGGACTTCCTATATCATAAGACAGATCGTGGGGACTAATTGAAGGATTGCTCTCCAAGCTGTTGGATCATGGGATTATGAGTAGTGATAGTCCACTACTTGCTGAAAAATAAGCTATTAAGATCATGGAGATCATGAGGGAGAAAGTGCCCCATTATTTCTTGAAAAATAGAATTATGGGTGTGTCTTGCAACTCACATACTTGACTATAAATAGTTGTTGCAGCTTTTGGTTGTGGAGAGGATGGATAGAGGAAATAACACGTGTAAAGCTTGTCTGTGTAGCATGCAAATTCTATACATAACACACATTGTGTAATCCTTTGTTGATGAGATAAATAAAGGTTGAGAGTTCTTCTTGTATTTTTAGTGTGCTTTGTGTTGTGCAATCTACTTGTGTATTTCATTTGTCTTATAACTTGGAAAAGCAAGGAAACATCTTAGGTGAGGGAAACACTTAGTTATTAGACAAACATGAGTGGAATTGGCGAGAAAAAGATGAGTTTAATAGGGACTAGGTTGTTGCACGGGTTTATTCATGGAGCAAAAAATTACCCCCTGACAACACACACACAAAACATTCCTTCCAGAGAGTTCCCCTAACTAACTAATTTTTTATTCTAGCATAAAAGCACACACAAGTCATATGCAATTTGTTATTGTAACAGTGCAAATTATTGAAATAGGGTATTTTAACAAAGGCTATAACAATTCAAATTTACTCCCTCTCATTGGCTTAATTTGTGCATGTAACAGGTATTCCCTTTTCGAAATCAACCTTGTCCTTAAAAGAGAAATCTAGAAACTTGTAATGAATTTCATCAGCATACTCCCAGGTTGCTTCAGATAGGGCAAGACCCTTTTAGTGGATCAGAATTTGGTTGGTTGCCTGGTTACACCTCTTTACCATTCTCCTGTCTAAGATTGTCTATAGAGTTATTTTGGAGGCCAAAGGAGTTGTAAGCAATGTCGACTGAACTACCCTATTATAGATGTGCTTCTTTAACTAGGACATGTGGAAAACCAGGTGGATGGAAGTAGTAGTAGGTAACAACTACTTGTAGGCTACAAAACCAACTTTCTTCAAAATCAAATAGGGTCCATAAAATTTTGAAGCTAGTTTTTGAGAAGTTTTGTGTGCCATTGATTTCTAGCAATAGGGCTGTAGTTTGAGATAGACCAAGTCTCTTGGATTGAATTGCCTCTCATTGCGTTTACGGTTGACTAGTTATACCTTTCTATACTGAGCTTGTATCAAGCTGTCTTTGATTTTTGTGAACATTTCTTCCCTTTATATGAGCAACTGATCTACAAACTCCATTATGGAATCTTTACAAAAATAAAAAATATGTAAAGGAGGAGAAAAACCATACAATATCTCGTTAGGAGTAGACTTAGTGACTATGTGGTAATTGGTGTTTTACCACCATTCATTAAGAGGAACCCACTTAAACCATTGGTTAGGATTGCCACTAGTCATACATCGCAAGTAATTTTTTAAGCACCTATTCACCACTTCAGTTTGGTCGTCTGATTGTGGGTGGTATGCTGTCAAATGATATAGGTTTACTCTCTGATGTTAAAATAATTGCTACCAAAAATGACTTAAAAAATTAGGTCTCTGTCACTAACAATAGTTGCTGAGAGGCCATGCAATTTATAGACGTTGTCCATAAAAATTCTAGCCATAAAAGAAGCAGAATACATATGAATAAGGGCTATAAAATGTGCATATTTACTTAACCTATCTACGAGCACTAAGATGACTTCCTTACCTTTTGATTTAGGAAGGCCCTCAATGAACTCCATATTGATATCAGTAAAAGAGGCTAGAGGAATGGGTAGAGGCTATAATAACCTTAGGGTTAACACATTTTTATTTTTGTTTTGTTGGCAAATAATACACTTTTTAACAAATTGTCTAATGGGTTTCTGCTTCTTCTTCTAGTAGAAAAGACTACCTATCTTTTGAGTTGTTACCACCACCCCTGAATGACCTCTTGTAACTGTGTCGTGGTATAAGGCTATCTACTTGTTATGTAGCTTAGGATTTTGTTTGACCATAATTTTGCTTTTTTTATTCAAGTGATTGTTAACCCATATATAGTGGTCTCAATTTTGCCTTCTGAGCTAGGGTCTCTTAACAAATCACATATAATGGTCTTTATATTAGCACTAGTCTCTCAAGTCATCTTGATTTCATCTATGACAGGGGTGCAAACTGAAGTCATAACTATGGTGCTTAATTGTCTACTAGGAATCCTTAATAGAGCATTTATTGCCACATTTTCTTTCCCTTTTCTATACTCAATTTCATAATCAAACCCAGGTAATTTAGTGAGCTAGAGTTGTTGAAAAGGACAATTTACCTTTTAGTCCAGGAAATGCTTGAGGATAATATAATTAGTTTTTATACGAAAGTGTTTACCCCAAAGGTAATGTTTACACTTAGCCACTGTTTGCAAAATTAAAAACATCTCCCTTTCATAAGCAGATAGAACTTGTTGCTTATGACCTAGAGCCTTGTTGAGGAAGGCTATAGGGTGTCCTTCCTACATCAGCACAACCTTTAATCTAGTTTCTGATGTGTTTGTCTCAATAAAAAATAGCTTGGTCATATCAGGTAAGGCCAAACCTAGAGATTTGTCATAGATTGTTTAAATGTCTCAAAAGCAACCGTAGCCTATTCATTCCACCTGTATGAATCCTTTTTTAAAAGCTGAGTTAAAGGTTTCCAGATGGCATCATAACCTTTGACAAACCTCTTATTATATTTTTAGGCAATTTCCAATTCACTATGGCTTAGATCTTGTATGGATTGGCGGCTACTCCAACCTTGGTTGTCACATGGCCTATGTTGTTACTTATTTTTGAACCCCTCACGTTGAAGATGATGTGTACCCTTTTTGAACCAAGTGCAGGAGTGTGGCTCATATTTGATGGAAAATTGACAACAGCGGAGGAGAAAGAAATATTTTTTTTGAACCCTATTTGAGCTATTTTCTACTCTTTTTATTCTCCTTTTTTGCTGCCAAAAACATCAGGTTTCTTAAGCTAATTAGAAGTCTACATATAAATCCTTCATAATTTTTATTTTTTTAAAAAAATGATTTTGTTGATGTTATAATTTTTTGTTTCAACTTAGACTCTGATTTGATTTCATACAATATCTGACCATCCTAGCTATATTTTGTCACTTATAACACGTTGAAAAATTTACCTACACCTTTATTGGGTCCTAGGGATCACTGCTTTTAGGGTAGAATCTCAGTTATATTTAGATGCTCGACATTGTTAGATCAAGAAAACCTCTTTTAACCATCCAGATTCCTATCAAATTTTATTATCTAAAATGATCTTATCTCACTTTGAATCCTTATCAAAGTTGTAGTCCTAGATATATAGATGAATTTGAGCTTTTAAATCGCTTGATTTCAAAATCAAAAGCTCAAGATATTCCCATTTGAATATGCAATGTGAAAGTAGAGAATCCTGTTATGAGAAGGGTTTAGTCCAAGTTTGCAGGCTTGATTTGAAGAATTTTTTGGACCAAGAATTGAATTAAAAAGTGCTAAAATGAGGGATTTAATTGAAAAAGGATATTGGAAACTAAAAAGAGGGCTGAATAATCATAAATGATGGGATTTCTACAACACCAAATAAGGAAAATCATGTCTTTGTGCAACTATAATTCATAAAAAATAATAGTTTTTGACAAATACAAAATGTCATACAAAGAAAAACCTTACAATCATCTAATGATTGAGATTTTATCCCTAACATAAATTGTTGGGATGATATGCTAATGTTAGAAAGAAATCACTATAATCAACACATAATCAATAAGAATGTTGTAGTATTCTCATTTATATTATTCGACTGTAAATCAACTGGGATTTGCATCATGGATTAATGTATTAAATCTTTTCTAATAAGAGCTATGTATAAACAATATATACATTTTCTCTGCTGACTTAAAGGAAGGGGTAGAAAGAGAAAAAGAGAAGTAGGCAGCAGGAAAAAAATGAGTAAGATAACAGACTCCACCAGCACATCACAGCTTCAGTGTCATTATTTTCGTTCGTCAGTTACCAGTAACCAATGAGACACATATGAGCTGTTTCTCGGTCTTTTGTTTCATTTCCCACAAAACAGGATTTGCAGTTGTTTCTTCCCTAATGCTCTGTTTGCGAGAAAAACATAGGTTTTAGGAATCCTCATATTCTTTGTGCTGGATGAAAGAGTGTTTGCTATTGTGAAAAGAGAAAAAAAGATAAAAAAAAAAAAAGCAGAACAAAGAAGAAGGGAGAAAAAAGAGAAGAAAATAAGAAGAAGCAAGGAAAATAGGCCAAAACTAGTATGGCCATTTTTTTTTCTATCGCCAAAACTAGTAACCACTAGCTGAGTGTAGCAATTGCAGTGCCATCTCCTTCACTTGTTTCAACGCCATGTAAAGTTTGCACTTTAATTATATATTTATTATACAAGTTTCCATGCATTCTTTTCATTTTGTACTTTAATTATATATTTATTATACAAGTTTCTATACATTCTTTTCATTTTGTACTTTAATTATATAATTATTATACATGCCTTTTGTGGCTACTATTCTAGTGAATTATAATTCACTTGAACAATAGCCAAGTTTTTGTGTCTAGTAGGGTCCCTTGCTTAGGTAAACAACCAGGCCAGATCTATTGTTTCCATTAACTGTGATGATTATGTTTTTTTGATAAAAAAATATAAAAATATTTTATTGTGAGTTGCATTTGGTCAATACCCTAATATGTTTTGAATGTTCTTTTTATATAAAAAAAACAAATATTTGAATTTTTAAAAATATATTTTCGCATAGATTTCTTAAACACAACAAAAAATTATTTTTTTACATTATGGATTTTACAATATGTTTGTAAAATTCCAAAGGATATTGGCCAATATTTCAAAAATATAAAAATCTTATTTTGGGGGGAATTCATCTATTATTCACCGCTAATGTTTGGATAAAAAAATCCTTAAGGTAAATATCCAAAATATTATTGGAAATAATTTTTTATTATTCACTGTTAATATTTGGATAAAAAAACCTTAAGTGATAAATATCTAAAATAATTTTCTAAGAATAATAAGTCATCACATATCCTTGAAAGAAGCCTCAATTATAATTGAGGACATTTCAACTTTTGACTCCATAATTTGCGAGTCGTGAAAGTATAAAACACTAAGAAAAAAAAAAGCTTTTAAAACACTCTCAATTTCTTTAGATTTCTAAATCTTTGTCCATTCTCTTTTTGATTTATGAGTCACAAACTCTTAAAATACTAAGGAAAAAATGAGCTTTTAAAGCAATGAAATCTCTTTGGATTTTTATTTTAATAAATTTAGTTTGAATCAAACATAGATTTTAAGAGATCTGCATTGGTTTTTTTTGGTACTTTGTAGAAATATTTAAAGGTGTGATCTACATTGACCAAAAATTCTTTCTTTTTAGACTTTGAGTCCAAGTTTGTTCATCATAGTAAACTTATCTTGAAAAAATTGATGGGATTAGAAAACACCAACACTATAGCAATTATAAGACAAACCAAACACCAAATAACTTATGTTAGGTAGGGCGCACCAGGGGTGCTAATACCTTCAATTTATACAACTAATTTCTTGCTTTAGAATCTCTGAAAGAACAGTTAGGTTTTTTAGTAACCATAATACTAGGTAACGACTTCTTTATTTATATAAACAAAAAAAAAAACCCTAAACTCAATCAAGGGTTACCGCAATGATTTGATTTGCTTATGAGGGTGTGGCAACCCATATACTCCATTTGAGAGCTGCCAAAGACACACTTACTTCTTTTAGTAAAAAGACTTTGACTTTTAAGTTTATCAAACAATATCTGCAATTATTCCACGTGTTTTTCCAATGTAGGTTTATACACTAAGATGTCCTAAAAAAAGATGAATATGAATTTTTGTAAATGCCTTCTAAAAATGTCATTCATTAAGTTTTGGAAGGTGACTGGTGCATTGGTTAAGCCGAATGGTATAACTAAAAACTCATAATAGCTATTATGTGTTTTGAAGGTTATCTTGCGTATATCTTTAGCAAACATCCTTAATTGATGATAAACAACCTGTAGATCAACCTTTGAGAATATAGTAGCCCCCCAATTCCTCCAGCATTTCTTACAATGTAGGGATGAAGAACTTGTCCTTGATCGTCTTCTTGGTAAGGGTCTTGTAATCCATACACAACCTTCAAGTATCATTTGTTTTTTTAACCAAAACCACCAGTAAGACAAATAGACTTGTGCTATATTGTACAATCTTAGAATCCAACATCTGTGTTACTATTTTCTCTACTATATCTTTTTGTAAGCCAAAGCGCGATAAGGCTGGAGATTGATTGATTGTGATCCTTTATTGAGAGGAATAACATGATTGTGCATTTTAAGGAGAGGTGGCCCTATAAGTTCCTTAAAAATATCCTGGTAAGAATTCAACAATTCATTTATAGTTGAATTAGTCCTAAGACTAGGCTACAAGTTAGTGGTTATTGAGCTGATGAGATGATCACTCTTTTCTACTAATTTGAAGCTACATAGATTTACCTCTACTAGTTGAGTTAGATTGTTAAGAAAACTGTTAAGTTGTTCGAAGCCAATAGTCTGAAGCTTAACTAGGGTGTCTCCTTGTAGCAATACTTCTTGCCCTTGCCATATATAGAACATTTATAAGTCATTGTAATTTGATAAGATGTTACCCAATATAGCCAACCATTGTACTCCTAGCACCATATTACAATTGTTTAGTTCACTACAAACACATCTGTAAAGAACTTGACTACCTATATTTTCTAGAGGAAGTTCTTACACACATAGGTATAAGTCATCTTACCATTATTTGCTTCTTCTATTGTTAGTAGCCTAATTAGAGTGAGAGTGCAACTCAGTTTTTAGCCACCTGAGTGTTGATAAAATTATGTGTGCTTCCTAAATCAATCATGATAAAGAGTGGAGACTTGTCAACCTTACCAGTCACTCTCAGTGTCTGAAAACCTAAAGTATCCTCCAAGGTATTGATGGATTTTTTAGGTTTAAAGTTATCAGGGTCAATCTTACTGGCTTCCTAGACCTTTTCTTCTGCAATACCATCATCATCCAAAATATATAAGGAATATAACCTTTTATTTTTGCATTAATTTTCTCGTATGAATTTTTCATCACATTAAAAACATAGTCCCTTCACCCTCTTCTCATCTAGCTTCTTGTTCCTAAGTAGGTTTGTAAGGTTTTTTAACAAGGTAGTGATCAGGGGTTGGAGTCTTTTAGTGGTAAGGAATCAATTTTGCAGTGTTGTTATTATGGAAAAGGGTGGTTTTAGTGGTGTTTTGGGCAGGGAAAGACTTCAGTAGGTTGACACTACTAGTAGTTTGATAGGTGTTCTTTGAGTAGGAATGATGGGGTTGCCTATGACTGATAGTATTTTCTTGTAGTCTAGCTAGGTTATAAGCTTGGTACAAGATTTTTGGTTTAATCATTTTAACCATGTTTTTAATCTCGACTTCTAATCCCCAAAGAAAAAAATTAGAGCCTGTCTCTCCATCTTCTTTATCCTGTTCCATAGTATGTCAAATTCTTGTATATGTGTTTCTAAATCTATCATTTGTTTAAGATCCTTTAGTTCCTTTAAAGGGTCCTTCTAGCCCTCAAAATGGCAGCACAAAGCCTCAATATATTCACTTTATAGGACCTCAGGACGGTTCCTAACAAAATTCTGATGCTAATATAAGGCTCTCTTATTAATGTAATGAGATGCTTGTATGAATTTTTTGGAATCATTCATTTCTACTATTTCAAAATACCGGTTACATTTGAATAGCCATTGATAGACATTGTCCTCATTAAAACTAGAAAAGTCATGTTTAGCCTTGTATACCTATTGAGGATATTGATCTGCTTCCCTGGTCTAACAATTCCTGGTAACTTTATTAGAGCAACCCAGCTGCTCATGGTTAACATTTGGTTCACCTCTTACCAAACTTAGCTTTTGTAGAAAAGAACTTTACTAAATGTTAAGCCACCGATCAAGTTTTTTATCTCCCCAAACTTAACCTCATCACTGTTTATTTTCTAACCATACACTTTCAATAACTTGGTTACTTGCTTGTATTTTGATGCATACTCCTTATTGGCAAGCTTAAGAGACTCTTCTAAGCGCTTTAGATCATGTGCTCTGGTGTTTGGAGGCATGACTGGTGTCCAAGGTCTACAAGCTTTAATACCAATTGGTACAAGTGATGTTTCTATGACAGAATCTAATACTTAGATAGAGGTTGTTAAATAAGAAGAACAAGAAATGTAATAGTGAAAAAGTATGGGCAATGAAAATAGCCACTCATCATGTTTTTCTATATATCACTCTTCTATTACAATGTGTATGTATATATAGCATTCTTTCCAGAGAGTTCCCTTAACTAACTAATCTTTTATTCTGGCATAGGAGCACACAGAAGTCGTGTGCTTGTAATTTGTTATTACAATAATGTGAATTATTTAAACGGGTATTTTAAAAATGGCTATAACAATTCAAATCTATCCCCTCTCCTTGGCTTAGTTTGTGCATGTAAGACTTTTCTTTATCTTTTTTATTTCTTATGTGTTTTTTTGTTGTCTATTTCTTTTTGTTTTCTATCTCATCTTCCTTTTTTTTCCTTCTAATTTTTTGTTTTTCTCACTATGCTTGCTCTGTTTCTCTTTCTCCTGTCATGGAAACGGGTTTTAAAGGTCTATTATAGGCAAATTAGCTATGGTCTTTGATTTGGAAAAACCAAGGTCTTTGATCCCTAAAAAAAAAGAGTAGAAAGCCATAAAAAAAAAATCAACAATAACAAAAACAAAATCTCTTGAAAGAGGGAATAACATAACCAAAGAAATTTAATTTATGTTTCTATCATTTAAATCTTAATTGAGTAGTGATTTTGATGATATATTGAATTATACTTGTCAAGAGTGTAATTTTAGTTTTTTTTCTTAATTTTAAATTTTGAACTTTTAATTACATAATATGTTTAATATGGATCTGACTTGAAGTGAAATTATATTTTGTTTATATGGTTTTGTCTTATTATAATAGAAATATTATATTATTTGTTAATTATAATAAATTTGATCCTTAAACTTTTAATTGCTATATTTTTTTATTTAAATTTCACCTCTTAGAATTTGATTTAATTTGATACTTATATTAACTTTGGTTCTTATTTTTGTTATTGTTATTTGCTTTTCTCTTATTATTTAATTAAAAAATTTTATGTATCAAATTTGGTTCTCATTCTTTTGATTGTTACTTATTTTGTTTGAAATAATTTATGAAATATAATTATTATTATTTTAATTTTATTATCTTTTAATTTTTTTTATCTGTTAGATTTGATCTTAATTATTTTTATTATTATTTATTGTATTTGAGATGATTTATGAATTTTTTTCAATTTTATTTTCATTCAAATTTTTAACTTGTGAGGTTTGTTCCTTATTATTTTAATAAAATTAAAAAACAATATTAATAAGTTATTTTCCAACTCATTTTTCATGACATAACCAAACCTTGAAAAGTGTTTTTCAATTATTTTTTATGACACTACCAAATATTAAAAAATAATTCACTTTTCAAGAATTTACCTTTTAAAAAAATCACTTAAAAAAATATATAAAGTAAGCAAGTAAAAAAGGAAAATAAGGAGAAGGGAGACACAAGAAATAAAAGGAGTTAGATATCAACTGAAATAGAAGGGATTAAAAAAGGAAAGAAATTGAGAATACATTGGTGGTATTCTGGCAACAGCAATAACGTTCACCAAAGAATGGAGCTTAGTAGAGGAAGGATTTTATGGATCTCAAGAGGACCTGCAATATAAAAAGAAGGGAAACAAAAAGAGGCACTCGTTTTGGCAGCGACAACATCGAGTTCTAGGTTGAAAGCACCACAAAAGGAGTTGCTGAAACAATTGTGCTTGTATAAATAAGTTGTGTTGTCGCCAACCTTGCCTTTTTTTATCCTTGTAAGACACGAAATTTTTTGTCAAATAATTAAAGCTCCTAATAGATGCCAAATTGGTGTCTTTAAAAAAATATGGAATCCTTGCATAAATAAAACTCCCAAATTGTTATATATGTTTCCTTAACATATAAAGAATCAGCTGCTAGCTATAAATCCTTGTTAATTTAGGATTCTTTTCCAAAATAATGAGTCACATACTTGCCGGCTTTGTCACTATTGTAGCCCAATGTTGTCAAATGCCTTGGGCTAAAAAATCAGCTTCTTTCTTTACATTGATCAAAGTCTTTTCATCCCATGTTGAAGTATTGAAGTTTATCTCAGCCCAAATTTTAAAAAAAAACTTATTAAATGCCTCTTTAATCTTATTCTTCCTTCTCCTTATAATTAATTCAATAAAAAATAGATTATTTGATGATGCTTATTGATTCTTATTATTCTGTCTCTTCTTGTAATGATTCATTCTTAAATGATCAACTATAAAAACATTATTTATGAACAATACATCCATATAATTTTATAACAAATAACATAAATAATAATTAAACTCACAACTAAGATTGAAACAACATAAAAAAAGTTAAAATCAAATTAAAAAGAACATGACCCTCTTGTCCCTTTTTAAAAAAGCTATTTATAATTCAAAAAATAAATAAAACCTAATATATTAATAAGTTGAAAGTAAAAACCAATTAAAATTAATACATCAGAGTTTGTAAAATAGATATCTAAAATTAACCCAAATCTAATTTAAAATTTTCTGTTGTCGAATTTCCAAAGAGCTGTAGAAATAATTGTACATGTATAAACAAGTTATGTTGTCATCGGCCTTGCCTCCTAAGGAATTAAAGTTGCTATGACTCTTTGTGTCCATGTAAAACATGGAAGTTTTGTCAAATAATTAAAGCTACCAAAAGCTGCAAAATTGGTGTCCTTGAAAATATATGAAATCCTTGACAAATAGAACTCTCAAGCTTTTGCTTGTATTTCCTTAACAAATAAAGAATCAATTGCCAACTATGGGTCCTTGTTATATTAAGACTATTTCCAAAAAATGACTCAATGTTACCTATTGTCTTTAGCCCAAGAAGCAGCTGCTTTCTTTGTATAAATCAAAATAATTAAAGTTGACTAACATGTCTCGGTCTAAATTTTCTAAATAAATTCATTAATTATCTTTTTAATCTTATTTATCCTTATCTTATAATTGATTATTTGGTGATATTTGTTGAGTTTTATCATTGAATGTATCCTAGCCTTAAAGATTTGAATCCCATGCTTATAAAAGATGAAGCTTCTCTTTCATATTATTTGGTGATATTTGTTGGTTTTTATCCGTGAATGGCTCAACACATGCATGGATGATCATGTTCGACGGAAGGATTAGTTTTCTCTTTTACTCCCTGTACATAAAGCCTAGGACAAAAAAAGTAGTTTGTGGGTTCTTGTTTACCTTTTTATTGTTTTATAAAAAAAAAAACAATAATGCTAATAACATGGTTAGTGAACTTGAACCCACCCTGTATCTTTTCGCTATTGCCCTCCATATATATAAAATATGCATACTGGAAATCAAAATAAATTGACGCTGTCGGCAACGCTTTGAAAATTGTTTTTAAATTGCCTAATCATCAACCTTTTCTTTTTTTGAATTTCTAGAGACTCATCAATTTTTTTAAATGGCTAAATTCTATTTTTAAGGATTGTATTGAAATTTTTACTAAAAGTTAAGTTGACGAGTCTTATATTTTTTTAAAATAATATTAGTTTTTTCAAAAATAATTAGAAATAAATTAAATTAAATCTCAAACAAGCTCGGAAAATAATTAAAATAACAGTATCTAAAAAAATTCAAGAAAATACATGGCAAGCATAACCTTTTTGTTTGAAAGAATATAGTCAATGTGATTGTTTATCTTTTTCTAGGTATAATTACTCTCTTACTCAAATAAAATAGTTTATAATTTTATATTTTTATTTTCTTTGAATTACTAGATGTTCACTCTATTTTTCAATATTTTTCATTTAATCTTGAAAGTCTATGCCAATTAAAAAAAATGCAAACTAATACTAATATATTTAAAAATATAGTTATGATTATTTTTTAAAGTATTTGTACTTGAAAATACATCAAAATAATATTTTTTATTTTTTAAAATTATTTTTGATATCAGTATATTAAAATGATTTAAAAATATAAAAAAAATATAAAAATAATTTTTT